>CM037153.1:353134-531555 GCA_020921065.1 Vaccinium darrowii
TCGGTGTCGTCCGAGGATGAGTCGGAGGAGGAGGAGAAGAAGGTGGAGGAGGTGGAGAGGTCGGAGGTTGTCGTGGTGGGGTTGGAGAGCGGTTTATCAGAGGATTTGATCGGCGGGGTGGGGGTGGTGGGGTGATCTTCTTCTTGTTGTGAAGGGAGGGGTGGGGGCGGTAGACATGTGGGGAAGCACTTGATTTTTGAGAGGCAGAGGTAGATGTGTTTCCATAAGAGGTTGGACATTTTTTCTCTGAGAGAGAGAGAGAGAGAGAGCCTACTTATATTGTGTTTTGTGTGTATGGTGCATTGGTTTGGTGCGACTTAACTAGTGACAGATAGAGCCTACTAATATATATGGACTCATGTATACCATACTTGGCTTGCATACTTATTTTGGGGACCAATCTTGCCGTCTCATAGTAGAGGCCGCGATTAAAGTCAGAGCATAAATTGACTTCAAATGGATAGTATTTGAAAAGTTTCGAAACTCAGACCCTAAAAAAAACCAAACCCTTAAGTCACATGCTTTGACCGTTATGCCAACCACGTGAGGTTTTTGATATTACCATGCTGAGAGAGGGCTCAACTCCAGATATCTCGAAACTTAAAATTTGGTGGAAGACGGGACAAGTGTCTTAACTTAGGTGTAAAGGAGGCGAGCTGAGTTAAATTTTAGGGTGTTACAGTTTGTTTGAGTACTAAATGAGCCCCTATATACGAGCTACAATTGTCGAAATGAGTCAAGCTGCGATTAACTCGAGCTCGGTATATTTACTAAATGAGCTAGTCAAAAGTCTTGTTCAAGCTTGTTGGTTTAATAAACGAAACAAACTGAGTCTAGCCTTGGGCCATTGGACAAAAACTTTGCTTATCTGCAGCCCAAGCTATTTCCAAGTTCAAGATTCTAATTCGACTTCTGTTCAAGATAGTCTTTCGGAACAAGCCGCAAGAGTTTCTCTCGTGTATAATTGATTTCGATCAAACTAGAGATAAAATATAACTGATGTTCCCCTTAAGGGTTCTGGAAGTTTTTCATTAAGCAGCACATGTGCCCTTACTACAAGGGCAAAGCATGCCATGCCAAATACTAAATACTAAATAACAAAAACATGGCCTTCAATTGCGGACACCATGCCCAACCTGTGTGTCCCGCAAATTAATTGTATGATAAGCAACAAAAGAACCTTCACGACTTGCAGTACTCAACAGAAGAGACATATTTCAACAACAGTACCTCCCTCAAACTTTAGTAGAGGATATCTCTGCATTCTTTCAACTACTTTTGTGTGGGTTTCAGACCCCTCATTCTCTTTTGGGTCTACACATAATTGTCCTTCACATATACAGTTCTCTCACGCAGGGAAGTGTCCCTTTTGGTTTCAAAATGTGGCACTTAAGGTCCCTTTGGATTCCCGTTTGCTAGTTGCTTAAGTACTTGTTGTGAGTGGTTTTGATTTGATCATCTCAAATGGATCTCGAGTTCGGAGTTCGAATGTATGGAGTTCGTCTTCCTGATGACCTAGATTTACAAGGCAAAGAATCATTGTTCGTGCCTCACCGGCCGGTATTGACTGGGAGACACTCCGATGGGTTTTACCAAAATTCATTTTTACCCCACGTAGTTCAGACAATTTAAGGACAATTTGTGTTAAATTATGAAAACCCTTTTTTCATCTCTGGACAATTCTAAACTAGCGAAGACCCTATTTAAAGTTAGAGCAAAACTTTCTATGGATGGATTTCAAAAGAGTTAATAGCTCCTGAGAAATTTTGAACCCGATACCTTGAGAGAGTGAACTCTTAAGTCTCACGCCTTGAGTACCATGCCTACTCGGCTACCCCTAGGTGGGCACCCCCAATAGCCTCAACAAATTTTGAGCTAAAAATACTAGCAAATAGTGCACATGCATTTTTTACTTTACTTACCCACATCTCTTTCTGTAGGGGAAGTCAACGCGTCTGATGAATAAATGATTGATCAACCCATAATGGCTCGCCACGTGGAAAACAAAATTACAATAGACATGTTAGATATTAACATAAGATAATGACTGGGGCAAAACCTCTGCGCGAAGGGGATACCCTCGCGGGAGGGACGCAAAGGACTTACGAATGTCCTAAGAAAAGGATACCCTGAGCAAGGGAACCCCATTTGGTGGGAATTCACCTATAGCGACACCATCAGTAAAGGGAATTGGCACGACAAGAAGAAGTTAATACTTACACATACGTATATATCGAGCTCGTGACTGCACCTGGCCATAAGGCAGGGGCAGGGAAGTCATTACAAGTCTCGAGGAAGGTGTTGGTGCAAGCCAAATGGCTCGTGATCATCCCTAGCATAGCTGGAATAGGGAAGATACAAGTAGCTTGGTGGCTTTAAAGGATTTGAGATTGCTGCGAGGGAATGGCGTGCAATGGATAAGCCAGAGGAATCTTCCTAACGGCAAGTGATGTCACCCACGTTGCCTAGGTATACGGAGCGAGCACGTGTCATCATTAGGGAAATGTTTGCAGCCCAATGATAGGGTGCAGATCCCTATAAATATAGGACACTCCTTCACAAATTCTCATATAGATTTATTCATCCCTAAGGCATGGAAATCCTAGAGAGAAAAAGTGACTCAGAGCTCTGGAATCAAACACATTGTTCTTGCTGGTGCTCGCGAGCTCATCCTTCTCCTAGAGCTGTGACTTAAGGATGATGATGGTCTAAGGGGAGTGGATTGAGTACTGCTGCCTTTTCTCTTTGTGTATTTGGCCTAATTCGTTGCCCCTTCACATCTATTCTAATATATAAAGGGAGAGCAACATTTTGGTGTGGATCAGTTTTGAGGCTGGCTCACATTTTTTTCTTCCCAAACTGCCCTAAAGAAAATAACAGATTTACACTTTGTTTCACCTTTGCACCAATAACTATAAGGACAAAGGAGTAAACTGACACAGTGCCCCACGTATACAAGTTTTGCAGTTACACAACATTGGGTACTTATCTCCCTTCTACTGCAAATATGTGCCCATTTCCACTTCCACCAAATCCAAGAAGCAAATCTGCGACTTTTCATTTCTAAACAGGTACAATTATGTCTTCTTTTTTAGTTTTGGAAAAAATATTCATTTTCCAATTTCCATGTAAACCTCTCTGTATATGTGGACAATTTTCTCCATGTCTTCTTTTTTAGTTTTGAAAAACTATTCATTTTCCATGTAAACCTCTCTATATATGTGTACAATTGTCTCCATCAGTCACATGCTTTTGTACTTCTTTACTTTACATAATTCACATATACTTCTTTTCAATTTTCCCTTTTTTACACACAATGAGGAATTACCCAATGCCTAAAGGGAAAGGCATTTTTGGTAAGATGAACTTTTATACACTTTTTTTTTTTCGTTTTTTTAAATATTTATTGTGACATAATTTTTTGTGTTCTCCCCGTTGTCCACTGGTTTTTTAAAGTTTTTTTTAATATCACATTGTTAGAGATTTTGTGCTCTCCCCTTTATGTGATACTGCATTTATTTACACTGTTGTTTATTCTTAAAAAAAAAAGATACACAATGCACACGCGATCCAACGCTAAATCCGATGCTTTTTGGTTCATAATTTTTGCAAAAGTTCGACTTGCACACGCATCGCGTGTGCCTCGACCTCTAGTTGACTTTAATGGCATTTCTTTCTCGCATATATAAATCGTTCTCGTCCATGCATATATGTAAGTCCAACTGTTGGTACCAAAATGGCATTGCTAAATTATTTATTTTGCTCACTAGAGTGTCAAAAAGTCAAAAAATAGCAATGTTACAACACCGGTTTGATGCCATTTTGGCACAATCTCAAAACCATTTGCTTTTGGCATGTGATTTGACACGGGATTTTGGCGCAAGGGTGTACTTGCTCATACACGAAGTTCCAATTTTTTCAGCTTGATTTCTGTATTGAGCCTGTCAACATATCTGTTAATATGGAGAATTTTGACTCAACCATTGAAACATTAACCCTGAGGGTGATGATGTTGAGACTTGAACCCTATAATCTGAAATGCGGATATAAATGCAACGCTGCAGTCATGTATTTCTATTTCATCTGCTGGAGGTCGACCATACAACTGTTACACAGATATGCAGAAGGATGTATATCTGCATCCATGTCCTTGTACTAAGTGGAGTATTTTTGTTGAGTTTCTTTGATGCTCTTTTCCACAGGCAAGCAGGAGAGAGAAGAAAAGTTGGCCTTATTTCGAGGACATGGACAAGATTTTATCCGACTTGGAGGCAACCACAACAATATTTGAACGGAGCCGGTAGAGTGATATATAGTTACATTGTTTTTCCATATGTTGTAGCAACGAGTGTTTTTTCTTCTCCTCGGTAATAGAAAATGATGGTCATGTTTGTAGTTATCAAAAGAAACTCCCACGGGGAATTGTATGGTTTATTTTGTAGCCTTTGGGACCTTTGGTTAATTGATCAATTTGCATAGATTTTGTGGTACTTTCAGGCTCGAGGATTGGTTTCCTTCTCTCTCTTTTCTAATTTATGTTCAATATTTTTGGCATGCCATCAAACTTTCCCGGAGTTAGCGATATGTTTCAAAATATTCATCACGATTCACAAAGCTTCTTTACTTTTTGGGAAAGTGTTGAGAACATGAAAAGAAAACATAAAATGGAACATGAAAACGTATCTGACCGATGAGATTCATCCGGTACACTATTTTGACAGTGTACTGGATGAATTTCATGTTCCATTTCATGTACTCTACCGAGCCTTTTTTTCTATTTTGTGTGCGCACATGTCTAAGAATATATTTGAAATTCAGACTTCTAACAAAATAGGTGTGCGGAACAAAGAAATTTCACCGCCCTGCACGGATCAAAGAATCAAGGCTTGCTGGAAAGACACGATATCCTGCGCTTGAAGGTTAAAAGAATTCCATCATTTTTATTCATATTCATCTTAGAGCATCACTAGTGGTATACTCAAATATGGATACTCAAATATTGCCACGTTACATTTTGAGTATTCATTTAATGGGTTTGTAAGTTTGAGTATCTACCCTTCTACAATGGTTCATTTGTGTCCATAATAAAAAAAGTATTATTCACTCTATTTTTATTCATAAAATGGGTATAACTTTAAATTTGTTCATATATTTTTTTATAATATTATTACCATTTAAAAGATATTCACAATACGTTTAAAATGAGATCAATCTTGAACGTATTTTGGTAAAGATTAAAAATTGATAATTTCAATTTTTGGGAGAAAGTGCAAAAAAATTGAGTTTTGAATTAAGTATTTGACAAATGGAGAGAGAATGTTGTTACTTTTGATACGGTGTGGTCCCCAAAATTTGGTTATTGAGGTTTGGTTATTGAGAAAGATTGGTAATTTTGAGTATCCAAATGCCAAAAGTTGAGTATTTGTAACAAATGTTGTTAACTTTGAGTATTTATCCAAATACCATTGTGAGCCTCTTTTGTGTATCAAAATACTCATCTTTGAGTATTTTTGTGTTTGAGTATACCACTAGTGATGCTCTTATATAGTACATAACTTTGTATAGCAACTACAGAAAAATGAACGCGAGAAAAAGAAAAAAAATGCATTACACAACAAAACCAGAGGTAAAATAATATGATAAAAAAAGGACAACGTATAATCTGGGTGCCACGCGCTTTCAAATCCCTTCTTTCGCAAGTCGGAAATGGAAGCAAAGGCCCGGCCACTCACTGCCAAAAGCATCTTTCCGGTAGTTACAATAACGATGTAACTGAATGCCCAAAATTAAAGACTAATTGTGCTTTGCCTGTCTGTAGGGCCAACAACCTGCCACAAGGAACAAAAAGCCGGAATTTTTACTGCTTCAACTCCAAGTGCAGAGAGGTGGCGCCCATATTCCTGTTCAATAATCAGAACATCCAAAAGAAAATCAGAGAAACAGAACTAAAACCCAGAAAGGTATTCTAATCACTAATGCCAAAAAAAAAAAAAAAAACAGATTCAAAGATTTTGAGAGAGAGAGAGAGAGGTGCACAAGGGTGAGCTGACCTGAATATCAAGAAATAATTGCATACAGATCTTATCAGTATCGACACATTATTGTCCGAGACATCTGAACTTGCTCCCGCTCTCCTTCGTGCACCCTGACGTATTCTGTGAAGTGAAGACTCCGTTTTCCTAGCCTGGTCGCCATATTGAAAGCTTTTAATGCAAGCACAATCGAAGACAAAAAAATCCAGGCAAAAAGGTTCACTTCCCAAAAGAGTAAAAATCCAGGAAATTGTCTCTGTACTAACCACACTAACGAGGTCTGCAGCTAATTCATAATAACGAACAGTTATCTCCACGGCAGCACGTTGTACAAGTTCATCCCGAATGTCCCTTGTCAAATATGCAGTAGCTCGCTCTCCGTCCAAAAAGGTCTGAAAAAAGTAGTTGTTCGACACAAATGTTCAATGTTTCAAAGTAACGAGTATGACCACATAAACACACATCTCGAAGCAAAACATTTGCTAATATGGCGCATTATGAACTTTTTCACATCCACGGGGTACACTTTGCAATTGCACACAAAAGTAGGGGTTGGTTTTCAGATCATTATAGCATGTCTGTCTTTCAAGTGCTGTTACTCTAATGAACAACTTATGTGAATATGGACACATCTAACTGCGACAACATAGGAAAGAATTCAGTCATTCAGCGCAAACTTGTGCATTTGACTAGCCAAATTCTGGTTCTTTAGCAAAGACTCATCAATCCTTTGTTGTACAAGAATATAGACACGTCTAACTGCGACATCATACGAAAGGATTCAGTCATTCAGTGCAAACTCGTTCATTTGACTAGCCTAATACTGGTTCTTTAGCAAAGATTCTTCAACTAAAGATTGCAACGGAAATGCCAGGTAGAAACACGGGAAGAACTGATTATAAAAAGAACAAAGCACAAGACTACTTACCTTCAAAGGACACAGTACACCTGACACATACGGTGAATGCCTAACAGGAAGAGGCTTATTTGTCATCCTGTAAGTTGCAGTAATGCCCTTCAATTGTTTCAAGTCCTAAAATATTGTACAGCATAACATATTAAAGACCAACAACAGTGTAGAACTATGTAATTGTGCATAATCAAGACAATTTTGGAAGATCACAGGTCAAATTTCTAAGTCTTCATAGCATCCCCACATAAGATAATGATTCAGTAATTTTAAATGTTCCATTCACCCATGTTTCCGTAATTAGTCAAATTAAACCTTTGACAAAGTATGTAGCTTACCTCCACAGATTTCTCAACCACTGTTTGTATTATTGAATTCATCACTTTGGGTATGAGATCCTTCAGAGATGCTCCACCCTCTAAAATGCTTTGCTTTACAAGATCTAGAACTTCAGTGGAGCTTGAACTAAGTAGCTCAACTACATGTCCCAGGAAATCGCCACAAATTTTTCTCCGTCAGACAGTTTAAGTCATGAATTATCTGCACCATATCACAACCATCCTTATGTTGTCAAGCATAATCATCTACTGAGCATGACATCACTTAGATGGTCCAAAACTCTAAATCACTTATCATGAATGTAAGACCTTCAAACAAAGCGCCAGGCACATTGGGCTTGTCAAAGAATGACAACCTAAGAGCTATAAAAGAACTATAATCCAGCAGTTAATAACTGAATTTAGTTTGGACTTTGAAATTTTAAGAAGGGAAATGAATACAAAAGAGCATTTTAAGAAAGAAACGAGGATATATCCACAGCCTAAGATTATAGTAATTCCTCCCCACACCCCGACACAACCTGAAAATAGAACTGAAATTGGCAACAAAGTGTTACCAGCATTACTAGCTTTGCGAGCAGCTAGTCCAGCTGACACCCAATGGGAGTACCTGTAAGTGAAAAGCAGTCGCATTTTCCACATGTTAGCAAATTAGTTTAACACAAAGAAGATGCAATGTTTCAGATACCAACTGACCTAGAAATAAGTTGTAAAGACAAACGAAAGGAACTTGTCAGAGCAAGAAAGAACAAGAATGTCTACTCTCCAGCATGACATCAAGCATTCCAAAAGAGTAGCGCTTTGATTTATTGTTAGATTCTGTGAATTTCCCTTGCCTGAATGTGAGATTTGAATTGGGACAAGACTAGCAACCGCAAGTGCAGAATCTAAAGACCCGGCTATTTCCTGGAACCTGGTCATTGAAATTACATTAGACATGCATGTATTCCCTTCCTTCCCCCATTCCTTCTTTTCTATGGCGGGAGGGAAGGTGTGCACAGTTGCTTGGAGAATTTTAAGTTACACAATTATGACAACACAACAACTTTTGTAGGAACAGCATCGAGTACCTCAATGAGAAATAGACCCCGACATTCCATTGCTTCAAGAACTCAATGTAGATAGCCTCAGCGCGGAACTTGGCAACAGCGGATCTGTTGAGGAAACACCAAACCTAACCATACTGAACCAAACTAAGCCTCAGAAATTTAAGTTAAGGAAACAGAGGCTCAAATTTTCTGAAGTACCAGGGAAAAAAAAGGAAACCAAGGCTCAAAGTTAATGAATGGACTGCTTTTACCTTGACTCTACTGTTGACAACAAGTAGCTTCATATGTGCATTTAGTTCCTTTATTCAGCTTAGATGGCCAGAAATTGTCCAGCAATGAGCATCCCCCATTTAATGCCATCTAATATCCTTGAATCCTGCTTAAGAAAATTAGATAAGAGATTATGCATAATGAGTTTGACTTCTTCACTCAAATTTATCATGGATGAAACCCATCTCATTCTCCTAGTTGGCAAAAAGCGTATATTGAACAAGATCGCTTAGCACCACAACGTCCCATACCAAGGGTAATTTTTTTAACCCATAAGAATCCAGTAATGAAAAAGACCAATAAGTGTTTTAACCGGAAGCTGTACCCACAATATAAGTAAATAGGTCATCGGCGAATATTAATTACGTGGTTTAGGAGAAGTACCTCCAGAACAGTCTCAGGAGTTGATAATAGTATTTGAAACATTAAGCAACCATCTTCATTGTAAAACTCTAGAGATCTGATAATAGCTCGTACATCTTTGTTCCCTTTGTACACGACAATATTTATATCTGATTTGCGCTGTGAGAACTCAGCTTCCCACATGGAAAGACAGGAAGATTTGGTGATGATTAGGAAAGGCAGTGTATTATCCTGCGAGGATAATATGAACGAGGTCACCTTTACAACGCGCTCCTGCAAAATCCAAAACTGAACCAGTCAGTTTCAATCAAGTAATTACATAAATAAAGCAATTGCAAAAACTTTTTTAGATCATCTGTTCATTAGCTTAGTCAAAAGGGCGTCGGATGCTAGATTTAAGAACCACCTCTGACTTAGAAGCTAAATTGGGCTCTAGCCGTTTATGGATCACATGAAGCTTATTGAGGGGAGGAAATTCTAGAGGCCAGAATGTAATGAAGAGCTGGGGCGGTAAGGATGTTATGCACATGGATAGATGACTCCCTAAAGAATTACTTCGAACCTCTATGGATCTGACGTGACGATGTTGTTTGGCGTTCGCAGAGATTGTCATTTTATAGACAAGCCAAACAACAGCTGGAAAGCAGATAAGTTAACAGCAGATTTAGCCACGAAGATGCTGATCTTATAGCGCAGAGCCGCAGATACCACGATACCTGAGAACAATAAGGCAAGCAAGCACTTGTTTTCTTACTTTTAGTAATGAGAAAGAGAGACACTCTGTGTAGCATCCCAAATTGAACACTTCATAGGTTCACCTATAAGGTAGGAACAGGCAAGATACCAATCTAGCTAAAAACCTCCAAACTTGACATTTAAGGTGGAAAAAGGTGGTACAGAAATGCATAATGCAAGAGAACACTTTGGAATAAAATAATAAGACCCAAAACACAATGCATATGAAGCATGTCAAATGAACTTGTAAATATATTTTCAGCTCAAACTCATAAGATCAGAGATTTGGCACATACTACTGGCGTTTCCGATGGACTGCAACTTTCCTCGCAATTTCCTCCAAGTTTTTCACTCTCCAATCTTCTAGAGATTCACGATATTCCATCAATGCAACCTCAAGAAACATTCAACATGATCACATTTAACCCATAAAAACAGCAAATAGTGGGGAGACTGTAACCCATAAAACAGCAAACAGCAATCAGTGCAGTTGTAGCCTCAACTCAAAGACTCCTACAGCTGTAAATTTCTCAGAAATCCAGTAAGCTCAAGATAGACATAAGTCGTGCTATAGAGTATATTTGGTCAGCGAATTCTACATTATTAATGTCATGTTAATTGGAACAAGATCCATGGTATGATTTATGTAATGGTGCAAATCTGGTTACAAATCTCGACAAAAAAAAGAAGAAGCAACCAATCAGTGGTCCACGTGTATTCACTTTAGGACAAGTAACACCTGAATTTACAAAACGTCAATGCCACGCTCAAATTACTCCTATGTTTCTAGGGGCAAAGAATACATTTGCTTTCCTGTTTCTATTTTCTATGCATGCCCACATTTTATTGTTGGAAAAATTAACGTATTAAGAGCATGGCCACTACACTATAGATTGAGGGGTTCAAGCGAAATGCACTAAAATTCTGTATTTTTTGAAAAGCTAAACAATGAATGAAATTCTTAAAATCTCAAAGTTGGGTTTGAATAGCTTTATGGAGCTTTTCAGATCAGATTGTTGGGTTGTTTCCATAAGTTCTGTCGATAGACAAGCAGAAAAACTCAGACACTTATTTAGGTGAAGATACGGCCTATTGGTCAGCAAATCTATTGCAGATATTTGATACCTCCATAATGCCCTGAATCTGACCAGAATTTGGACGGAGGAATAGATGAAAGAAGCAACCATAGCTATTGGAATAGGCAGCTTAGCATAAATTGTGCATATCAAGATTATTCAGTAGTAGAAGAAGATTGGGTTCATACCAAAATCATCACGTCGTTTTGAGACCACCTTCGGCAATTGAACAGTCACCAATGACGATGGGCTTCGAATGAGCAGCAGTCGACATCGTTTCGACTGGCCGGAGAGTCTATCACTCGCCGGAGATAAGTCGGATCGGACGGGAGAGGGAGAGAGTTTCACCGTCAACGTCGTTTCTATGGCAGACAGTAAAACCGGTTACAACTCCTATTTATGCTTTTGATTCAGTATATCCAAACCTATTTTAAGAATCATAAATTCATTCCGATCAACTACGAATCCATTCTCAAATATTGTGAAATTTTTACATGATGTGTGTTTTTCTGCATTCTACAATATGAATGTCTCAGATCATTAACATATCTCTAGGATTGATAGAAAACTTACTCAAAGTCCCTCAAGAGTTGTTAAAATGGAAGAGGATATGATTCAATGTATCCAAAGCCATTTTAAGAACTAGAAATTCATTTAGATTAAGTAATATTATGTATTTTGTTTATGAGATATTCGTACATCACATGTGTTTTAATAATTTCTACAAGAAGAACGTGTTGGATCATTAAATTATGGTCAATATAGGTAGAAATCGTCCTTGTAGTATCCAAAAGTTTTTATAATTAAAATGACGTCGTTTTGGGTACATGACATAGGTTCAACCTATGTCATGACGTGGAAAATATTTTTTATTTTTTTTTGGTAAAAATGGAAAATATTTTTACCAACGCAAAAAAGGAATTCCGAAAATCTCAAAACCCATTTTCGTTCCATCTGTACCGAGAAAGGGAGAGCGACGACCGCCACCGCGAAACCCACCCCCACCGGCAGCGCCTCCCTCCTCCCGCCTCCACCTCCACCTCCACCTCCGGCAACGAACACACCATCACCGAGAACGCGACGAATCAGACGAGCACGAGATCAATAACAAAGGATACCTGTAAAATGGCAAAAGTTCTGAGATTTGATGGTCCAAATGAATATCCGTTGCAGGAGAAAATTGGGCTCCTAACAAGGTTTAAAAGCCTTCTTTTGAGCAATGATTTGTGGGTGGTGGTTTAATAATTCTAGCACCTAACACATCATTTTCTGTATCCTTACTTTAGCTTGATGCAGTTGTTGGAGAAGCATTTGATGTGGCGTACAACATCTATGCATTTCTGCACAAAAGTTGCCTGAGACAAGTGTCGAAAGCACAAAAGTAAGCAATAGAGGCTGATGGGTCCATATCATCCTTATTTCTGGAGTCTAACGTGCTTGGTGAACTTTGGAATTCCCTGTCAGGGTGTTAAAATGCAAATGTGTGTCAAGGGGCATTCCTTCTGTAGGTCCTTACGTCCTTGGGGAACTGCAGTTTTACCTTCAACAGATGCTTGCTATTGTATTTCTTCATTTTGTTTATCTTGGTTGACTGTTTGTGCCCAGGTCATCACATTTGGTTAGTTTATTGTGTATGCCAGTTGCACAGAGTGCTGGGTGTAAAACTGTTGTTCTTGCTACTCCACCTACTCAAGATAGCAGCGCATCTGCGCGCAAGTTGTTTGTATCCTGATGTCGTGTCTTTTATTCGTAGAGCGTAGACAATTATATTGTCCCTCTCGTCAGTAGCTTAATCTTTTAGATGAGTGGTGGCTAACAATCTAATGTGGTATCAAAGCAGTCAATAGATCGTGTGTTTGAAACTCACCTCCCACCTATTAACAAAAATAGCTACATGTATGGCCCGCTTATGGAGGAAAGTCTAAAGCCCCACAAAATGGGCATGAGAGAGTACAAAAAAATTATTGCCCCTCTCTCTAAGAGCTTAAACTTCTAGATGAGTTGGTGAGTAACAATCTAATACCTTGATTACATATGGCAAAGTTAGCTCTTGACGTTTACAGCAAAAGCACGTAAATGCGTGCACTTTTGGTTCATTAGATTTTCCCTGTTATAAACCACTTTGTGTAACTTGTTTCTTTAATTGCAGCACAAATATTTCAGGTTTGTTAAGGTCATTAGACTAAACGGCAGGTATGTTGGCGGTATTTTGTACTTTATCACCTTTCAGGCTAACGCTCCTCCCCAGAACTTCCAGGTCGTGGTGTATGCTTATAGGGATGAGACAACAGTCGAATTTTGCAGGCTTGAAGGGGGATTTTGTACCCAAAGGTGCTTTTTTGTTTCAGTTATTTTTTTTTTATTTATATAGTGAACATTGTGATTGCCGATTTTTTGTTTTTTTTATGCATTTTGACTGCTTTTGAATGCAGACCATTTCATTTACAAATTGGTCGGTCCCTTTTAGATATTAATATGTATTTCATTATTATGTACTACATCTGCGTACCTTTCTTGAAGGAATAAGTAGTTGGAGGTTTTCCAGAAGTTGTTTTTTTTTTCTTCATAAAAAGAGAGCATCCTGTTATTTTGGTAAATAAAGGTATATAAAACTTAAAAGATACAAGCCCAAACTTAAAATATAAACAGAAATAACTGTGAGAAATGTAGAACCTAAAATTTGACACACAGCACCGACAAAGAACTTGCCTAAGAAGAAATGACTATTTTTGCCTCTTGGAATATCAGGGGGTTGAATAACCCTATCAAGCAGGTGGAGATTAGGAACTTTATTCAGGCTCATCGGTTATCATTGATTGGTATTGTAGAATCGAGTGAAGAAAGGAGAATTTGGACTCTGCTATGAGGAAATGTCTCCCTCTTGTTTGGTGTTTTACTGATAACTCTGTTGCTACCTCAGGTGCTAGAATTGTTGTTGCTTGGGATAGTGAGACTTCTCTGGTTAATGTTCTATTTTCATCGGATCAAATGCTTATGCCTAATGTTATATTGATGGTGTTATATCTCCCTTTTCCCTTCTTTATACTAAGCTGCGACGTCTAAAACCTTGTCTCCGGCAGTTTAATAAGGAGTTTTACAGTGATATTCAAAATAAGGTAGTGGCTGCCAGGGGAGAATTATCTGATATTCAGAAATCACGTGCTAATACAACTTCTGACCCTATTTTGATTAGCTATGGGAAATTTCGCTTGGTTAGGTCAATGAGTTGAGCTTGGCCGAAGAGGCAATGTACAAGCAAAAATCAAGAATCAATTGGTTAAATTTAGGGGATAACAATACTAGTTTTTTTCATAAAAAAGTGGCTAGTCATAGGATGAGGAATAAAATTCTGATAATTTGTGATGAAAATGGGATTTGATTAGAAGAACCTCAAGCTGTTAAGGGGGAGATATTAAGATTCTACAAGAACATGTTGGGTTCTAAATTTGAATTGAAGAGGCCTTCCGGTGTATTAGATTTGCAAATTTGGTTCCTCCTTCCTTTCATGAGTCTCTAGTAGCTCCTGTTACCCCTGTTGAGATCACCGATATTTTTTTTTCTGTTAATGGGGATAAATCCCCAGGGCCAGATGGTTTCAATGCGTGTTTCTTTCACAAGAAGTGGTTTGTGGTGGTTAATGAAGTAATCTTTGTTCTTACACACTTCTTTTAGTCAGGATGTCTCCCACGAGAGGTAAATGCAACTGCTCTTACTCTGATACCTAAAACTAGTTTCCCTCAATCTATGAAGGAGTATTGGCCTATTGCTTGTTGTAATGTGTTATATAAAGTTATTACAAAGATTTTGGCTAAAAGAATGCAACCTGTGTTACCACATATTATTAACAAGGCTCAAGCAGCCTTTGTTAAAGGCAAAGCAATTTCTGATAACATACTCCTTATGCAAGACATTGTTAGGAACTATCACAGGGACTCTAATGTGGTTAAGTGTGCTATTAAAATTGATCTAATAAAGGCCTATGATTCTGTGGACTTGTATTTCCTTTTTGAGGTTATGGAAGCTTTGAATTTCCTAGCCAATTCATTAATTGGGTTAGGATCTGTATTTCTTCAGCAATGTACTCTGTAGTTGTGAATGGAGAATTGTAAGGATTCTTCAAAGGTGAGAAAGGTCTGAGACTAGGAGATCCTATCTCCCCTTATCTTTTTTTATTAGTTATGGAGGGCTTCTATTCCATTCTCGAACAGAAAAATCCATGATGGCAACTTCACTTATCATTCTAAGTGTGATACGTTATCCATTTCTTTTCTAGCATTTGCTGATGATTTGTTCTTGTTGGTGTGGGTTGATACTTCTTTTATAAGGATAATTAGATGCTTTGAAGGATTTCTATCATGTGTCTGGGTTAAAACCAAACCTCCAAAAAAGCCTTATTTTCTTCTCTGGAACTAACATAGCTGTTCAAGCTAAGATCCTTGGTATGCTTCCTATTCCTAAGGGTTCTCTTCCAGTAAAGTACTTGGGGGTTCCATTGATTTCATCTCGGCTTCGATATATGGACTGCATCCAACTAAAGGAGAATACTCAAAAGAGGATAAATAGCTGGTCTAACAGATCCCTTTCTTGTGGTGACAGAGCTCTCCTTATTCAATCCGTTCTCTTCAATATGCAAACGTATTGGTGCTCATTGTTTATCCTTCCTCAGAGAATTCTGAATGAAGTTGAAGCATTGCTAAGGAACTTTTTATGTTCTAGACTACATCTTAGAAGAGCATGTGCTAAAGTCAAATGGATGGATGTTTGTGTTCCTAAAAATGAAGGCGGCCTTGGCTTGAAATCCCTTAAAGGAATGGAATAAAACAACTATGTTGAGACTTGAGACATCTATGGGCTATATGCAAGAAGGAAGAAACCCTTTGGGTAAAATGGATCCACAGTTATATTATAAAAAATCATTGTTTTGGTATATGAAAGCTCCATTGGATTGCTCTTAGACAATGAGAAAGCTTTGCAAGCCTGGAAATATAGGCCAGCAGTTTGTGAAGCATGTAATTGGCCATGGACAAGACACTTACTTTTGGCTGGATTATTGGTTTACTACTGGACCCCTGTATAAGCTGCTGGATGATAGAGCCATTTCTATTCTTGGCAGAGCTTTATTTGCTAAGGTGAGTTCTCTGATACAGAATGGTACTTGGCTTTGGCCTAGGCCTAGAAACTGCAGAATTCAACAAATTCAAAACACTATTTCTGATATCATGTTGCCTCAAGTTGAAAGGGATGATATTACCAAACACACATGGGAGGCTGTGCGAAGGAAGAGAGAGTAGGTTCCTTATGCTCATGTGGTTTGGTTCTCTAATAATGTTCCTAAATGGGCCTTCATCCTATGGTTAACTTGTCTAAAGAAGCTTTTCACTAAAGACAGACTTAGAAGATGGGGGATGGGAGTGGATCCAATTTGTGTTCTATGTAATTAAACCAAAGAAAGTATCCAGCATTTGTTTTTTAAATGTAGTTATTCCGGAAGGGTTTGGGGAAATATTCTGGAGAGATTTCAAATCTCTAGAGCGGTTGAGGAATGGAATAGTGAAATTGTTGGGGCGATTGGTTTCTGCGAAGGGAAGAGCTTTAGATCTTTGGTGATTCGACTAGCCTTTGCTGCAGCTGTTTATCACTTATGGATTGAGCAAAATTCACAAGTGTTTGGAGGTCGTCATAGCAGCTCTGAGGAGGTCTTGGATATATGAGGAGCGTATTAGCTTGAAAATGCACATGGGGAAGTTCCCTAACTCGAGGGAAAATAAGAGCATATGTGATTCTTGGCATGTTTCTCATAAAATTTTAGAGCAAGCTGTAAACAGGACCTAGTGGTTGGAGTAGTCTGTATGTTCTTTCTTTGGAACAGCTTGTATTGAGGGCTTGCCCTTTGGTTGATTTGTTTCGGTTGGTTATAAAATTTACTCTTACCCCCCCCCCCCCCCCCCAAAAAAAAAAAAAAAAAAAAAAAAAACTTGCCTCAGTAACAAACTACGCTCTCCAACACAACTTTGAAAAAATGTATGTGTATAGTTTTTTTTATCAAAAATTGATCGGATCAAGCCCTTCCCGGCATAGTTGTCTAATCGTAAATTGAATCGAGAATTGGAATGACCATTTTCCGAATCATGAATCGAATCGAATCGCGAATCGTAATGATTCGGTCTAAGTTTCAAAAAAAACCTAAAAAGTGTGTCTATGCACTTGCATGATAAAGATACATTGCAAAATTGACAAATTTAAGCATAAATCAGTATTAAAGTTTTTTCCTAAAATAAACTGGTGATTACATGGTCTAATAGGAAAGAATAGATATTTGTACATAAAACTAAATACTATAATAAAATGGATATATACATATAGATAAAATATTCATTATAAAAATGAAAGCTTAGCCTTACAACAAATAACAATAACAGTTTGTAGCCTAATAGGTACAATACTAGTTTATGTGGCAAAATTAAGGTAAAACCGCTAGAGTTATTTCATATTAGTCGAATGTAATAACTGTGGGAAACCTTGATTCCCTTATAGATTCGTACCGTTTTTGCATGAATCATGAATCGAATCGCGAATCGAACCGTGAATCATATGATTCACTACTGATTCTAGATAAACCTTGATTCACCTATAGATTCGTATCGTTTTTACTTGAATCGTGAATCGTGCGATTCTGACAACTATGTTTACGAAGAGGTAGTTGGCTTGTGCTCTCTTTTAAATATATGTTGAGACTAGGTAGGGTTTGTATGCCATGTGTCTGCTTAGAGTTAGATGGTGTTTCATGTTGAACCTTTCAAGGAATGCATTAGGTGGCTGTGTAAGAAGCTGTTATAATTCTGACTCTAACCTTTGCCTGGTGCAATTGCGTTTAGTGTACATCTCTAATTTTCTTGCTGCTTCTGCCGTTTTTGATTCAGCTTGTAGAACTATGGCCGGATGGAGCAACTATGGAATTGAATGCACTATGTGTAGAGCAAAAGATAGGAAGAGGACATTGTACAGCTGGCACAAGGTACTGATGTTTCCATATGTCATGTACATGAATTCCATATCTATTCTTGTCCATTCTTAGACTATGCATTATGGTTCATGTGTAAATGAATACCCAAAGATGGAAACGAATGATGAAGTTATTGCTTCTCCAGGTAATTGTTCATGTATTCGAACTGATCATGTAAATTAATTGCGAGCCCCAAATTTTATTTGTTGCTTATGTTATCTCTAATTTATATGTAAATTTATGGTTCAGAGTTGGTTAATAATTTCTACAAAATCGATCTTATGCATTTTTGTCTTCATGATACCGGTCACAGTATTAGCTGAATGGTCCCCAAGACCAGTACATCATGATCATGTGTAATTTATGCTCTACCCAATTTTCTCGGGCACTCTCCCAAATTCATCAGATCTGTCTTAGTTGAAAGTTTGAAACCCACTCCCGAAACACATTGTGAACTGGCTTAAATTTTTTTTGCATTCTTTTGTTTTTTAGTTTTTTTGTTTTTTAAAAGTACTTGGAATTTTCGGTTTGAGGCTTTGTGTTTGTCGTTTTTTTGTATTCAGGGTCTGTTTTATATTGTTTTTAGGTTCTGACTTCTTACAAGGCTATCATAGAAGTCTGTTCACTAAAAGATTGGGCCAAACTGTTTTGTATTGGCTCTAAGTATTGAATTCCATTTGCTGCATAAATTTAGATTTGAGCATTGTCATGATCGTTTATTTTCATAATCAAAGTAATGCAGCAAAAAAAAAAGGAGGAAAAACAAAAGGTTTGGCATTCCAAAAGTGTTCTTGGTTCAATTTGTTACGCTCTCATTGAAAAATGTAAAAAGTTCTTGCAAAGAATGATCTAATTTTGTCACTTACAGTTCTTATTTGTGAAGGCGGGGTATAATTTTTTTGGTCTTCTCCGAAAAAGCTCAAAGCTCGACTTCTTTTGTGATTTTGTGAAGTAGGTGTTCCAATTTACCCTTTAATTTATCATTTATGGAATTGAATTTGAAGGACTCTGCATGTAAAGATAAATAGAGGAATTATTCTCGAGTGGAAAAACAGCTTCTCAGCTGCATTTTTGGCCCTATATATGATTACTGATTTACTGTGATTTGTTAGGTTCATTAAAGATCGTGCAATTAGGAGTATTTTCTTAATAATGGAGCTCTTTGTGCATGGACCCACATTTGGATACCCATTTCCTTGCATGATCCCCCATGTGCTACCAAGAAGCTGCAAGTTGAATGAATCATGTTTGTGCAGTTGGATAAAGTCGGATATGTATAGATGGTGGTCTTTGTATCATGTTCTTTCCGAATAATTTACTGGACTTTTGTTTTGTTTTAAAAAGTTATTGGTAATCGAATTAATTTTTCTTCGATGGACATAATTAAATTGCTGATTCCTTCTATTGGCTTTTGGGTTTTTGCATTTTTTATTTTCGGACTTTATAACTTCAAATTGAATACTTAATATTGCTATTTGACAAGAGTGACGAGGGTCTAACAAGCTGCCTCAAAGCTTGCCCCTTGCCGGTTGAAGATGCTTTCTAATGTTCTCAAGGTTCTTATGAAAGGATGAAAGAAATGAAAGGGGCTGGATTCAGCTAAATTGTTCACAGGTTACTGGATCTTGAGAGAGATGTTGCTATGACTTGCGTATGCCCTAATTTTAGCTTGAAGGCGTCAAACCTAAAGTTTTTATTTTACTTAGCTCAACATGTATCTAAAGGACTCTTGTTATATATTTCTCATGGCATTAGTCTAATATTGTACTCTCTAATATGTTCCCTTCCAGTATTACTTTACGTGATAGCATTTGGGCAACTTTTGGAAGCTTCATAAACGAGTTTATTTTATCGTAATAGTTCTTGAAAAGGAGCTTTTTAATATGGTTTGGATACGAAAATACTTTTTTCTTAAGCAGCCTCCAAAAGAATTCGTTTCTGCTTGTTTGTTTTATGCAATTGACTTTTAGTTCTCTCATAACTGTGTCTTCTGGAAGCTGAATATGTCTCATGCTTAATTTAGCTACTACACATGCAAATCGAATAGTCACCATGGTTGCAGCCAATGATGTTTTGCTGGATCCTTCCGTAATGAAGTTTAGCCCTTCAGATTGCTAGAGGCCAAAAGTTTGAAACAAAAACATCAAGAACGTAACATTCTGCCTTGTGACTATCATGTCAATTTTGTTGTTAGTATTGCATCAATCAACAAAGTGTCAGAAACAGCCAAGAGCCTTGGTGCAATTTTGTTCTTGCTGTAGACAACGTTTCTCTGGGAGAAAAAATTGATCCGGGTCCTGTTGGAGTTCCTACTTCCTAGGATTGTCATCACAGAAGTTACCAAGTCAGTGGTAATTATCATGGATTTTCTCTATAACATATCATTTGCGCAAGTTGGGCGCTAAAGATTGTATTTTCATGATTGTCGTTAACGTTTGTAAATGTCCCATTGAAATGGGTGCTGTTGTTAATATATGGGGTCAATTCCAGTTTTAGCTCTTGAACATCTTGAAAGGATCAGATCTATAGTGTAGATTCTATTTGGGTTCAATTTAGTCATTGTCTATGAAGCACCAACACTCCTCGAGGTTGATGTGTCCGCGTAGCGGACACGGGGCCACACATGTTCCACCCCTGGATTCGTATGGCGTGTCCCTTAAATTAAATTGTATTTTGGAGGGGCCCACATATACACTCACGATCTCTCTCTCTCTTTTTCGTTACATATGTGTGTGTACTTGTAAATATATTCAATGCATATATCTCTATCACTGTGTGTGTATCTTGCATGGTTGCATATATATTTGAGTATGCACTGGTACACATTACACAACAACGTAGACTAGGGGTGAAATCGGTTCGGTTTCGGTCGGTTCGGTCCGATTTGTAACAAAACCGAATCGGTTCGGTTTATGATGTTTGGGAACCGAGCCCGACCGTTTTGAAATCGGTTTCGGTTCGGTTCGGGGTGGTGTCGGTTCGGTCGGTTTTTTCGGTTTTCTCAAAATGGGCCATGCTAACTTACAAGCATTATGCAAATTGCAAAGGGGTTTCATGATAACATAGCTGGATGGTGAGTAAATGGACCACACCTTGTTGTCCTTGAGGAGGATCTGCCAAAATGAAATCTTTGGAGTCTTAAAACAAATAGAGATCGACAGTCTAGATAAAAGAAGGGGTTTTACTATTTCGGTTCGGTTCGGTCTAAATTACAGGCACCCGAAAACCGAACCGAAATTTTAATTTTTCCTGATCAAAAACCGAAACCGACCGAAACCAATACAAAACCGACCGAAAACCGAAAAAACCGGTCGGTTTTTTCGGTCGGTTCGGGGCCGTCGGTTTTTTTTTCACCCCTAACGTAGACATCTTACATATCAAAGGAAGAGTGTATTCATCTTTGTATACAAACTATCATTGAATACATATATGATATATTTATGCCTAAAGATATGAAAAGTGTATTCATCTTTGTATACTTGATGCAGAATTCCAAACCTGTTGGTTTGTACCATGAGGCGTATTCATTGACACATGATGGCTGTAATAGTTTGCTTAAGATATAAGCTTGAAGGATTGCGCCTTGGCATCTAACCTTCTTAAAGCCTTTTTAACTTGATTCCTTGAAGTTAAGTGCATGTGTTGAACTTGCCCTACTATATAATTTGTGGAATTGTTAGGGTTGTGCCTAGACTTAAGTTGTTTCAGTGCTGTATTGTCATTATTTTGGCTATTTAAACGTTTGCCCTCGGTTGATTGTGTGATGTGTCAAGGTTTTGGAAGTCCACATATTCTAAGTGTACCTCTTAAACCTATTTTTGGAGCGAAGATGCTTGGAGGTGAATGAGGTGTGTCCAAGGTGCTCAAGTGGGTAGGAAATTATGGATCATTTTTCATTTCCATGTTATGTTATGTCTCAAAATGTACTTGTGTTTGATCAATTTTGGATCTTAATTTTGATAATGGAAGCCCCCTAGAGGAAAAAAGTAGATTTGTTTGTATTTCTCTTAGGTCAATTTTCACAGCTATTGTTTGAATTATGTGGCTTGCTAGAAATAGAACTCTTTTGATCATGAAATTTTTCATCAAAAGGATATGATTTAGCTGAAAATCTTCTTTTATCACTGGTGTTAAGTTCCAATTCTCTTGACGATGGTAATAAGGTGTAAGAGGAAACACAAGTACATTTTGAGACATAACACAACATGGAAATGAAAAACGATCCATAATTTCCTACCCACTTGAGCACCTTGGACACACCTCATTCACCTCCAAGTATCTTCACTCCGAAAATAGGTTTAAGAGGAACACTCAGAATATGTAGGCTTCCAAAACCTTGACACATCACACAAACCACCGAGGGCAAACGTTTAAATAGCCAAAATAATGACAATACAGCACTGAAACAGCTCAAGTCTAGGCACAACCCTAACAATTCCACAAATTATATAGCAGAGCAAGTTCAACACATGCACTTAACTAATTCAAGGAATTGAGTTAAAAAGGCGTTAAGAAGGTTAGACGCTAAGGCGCAATCCTTCAAGCTTATATCTTAAGCAAACTATTAAATGGTCATTAAAACACAACTTTTCTGCAACGTATATTTTTACTGATTGTTTGAATGCCGTCATGCAGATTGCAGGGAGGTTTGAGTGTCACTAGTCTGACACCTTTTTGTTACGCAACCTCAGAATGGAGATTCCAAAGCTTACTTTTTGTAGGATCTCAAAGGTTTCGCGCAAGGATGTCCAAAGGGCTCACATTCTAGCCCAGAAGGCCCTGATTTCTTTCATGCACCATTCAATATAGGAGACGAGAACAACCTTTTGATAGAGCTACGAATTATTCTGATGATAATTTGTAGGTTTATATGTTGTTTCCTTCCTGTAAACTGCCTTCTATTTATTGAAGTTCTTTTTCTCTCTCTTTCTCCCCCCCCCCCCCCCCCCCCCCCCCCAAAAAAAAAAAAAAAAAAAAAAACTGCAACCACCAATTGAAAATATACCACTGGGCATGCGATTTCGCGCGTAGCACGAACCGTAACACTAGTGGTACAAAGAACTGCGTGAAAAATAACCCTCTGTTCTTTGAGGAAGGGGTAGAATAGCAATCAAGAAATTTACAAACACAAAAATGCCTTCGTCTGTTTCAAATGAGAAAGCATGAGACAAAAGTAAGCACTGGCACAAGTTCAGAAGGTTTAGCTTTAGCACTTTAGCTCTTCTTTCCTATAGCTTGTAACAGTAAGATTAACTTAAGGAAGTTGTAGGACACACCCCCAATTGTGGCATACTGCAACTATTCAGGCCCTTCGACCCCAGAGAAATCATCATCTTCAGTGCGAGTGAACCCTCCGGCCAGCCATTCCAAGTTACTGTATCCTCCTTCATGCAGTTTCGAAGATGCCGTCATAGACCTGTTTTGAAAGTAAAAAAATTGGCCATGGTTGAAGTGGGTATTATGTTTGAAACTCCATTGCAACAGTTGAGAAGCTGAAAATTATTATGAAAGCAAGATCTATATCTTTCTCAAGATCCATTGTATGAAATTCAGCCTCAACTATACATTATATGGAGTACGGCAACAAGATATATATGGGCTATGTCGGGATATGTAATCATGTCCACAGTCTCCGCAGCAAACACTGGACTTTTGGGGCTCACAAGGTCATATCTTCAATCCCACCCTCAAATGCCTCGAACAAACCACAAAGGTATATATGAGCTTGATAGAGAAGGGCAATGACCTGATGCCAACCAGACAAGAGCTTGGTGCCTTTGGTGACAGCTAATGTTGATGAATTCAACAGCTAAACACTCATTATCCCATAGCAGCATTAAGTAGTTTGGCAAACATGCAGTTTTTTCATTAAGACTGTGTTTGGATCTTGGATTTAAGGAAGGATTTCTTTGTGGTGAGTAGAGAAGGACAAAATCCAATGTCCAAACACAACCTAAGCTAGTCATTCGCAGCATTCCATTTCTGGGCCTAGGGAGTTCTTTATGATAGAGAATAGAACAATTACCATACCACTGGCAGCAATATTGATCCCCTTGGCACTGTCCAACGCGAAAATTATGTTAAAAATAAAAACCGACTTTTATTAGAAGTTAGGTTGCAAAATGTATCTTGTGGCAATTTCTCTTGACTCTTTGTTCCTCCACAGGTTGAGGATCATGTACAAACTCGAGTTCATCGATGCCTATATAGCCATGTAGGCATTGATAAATATGTGTCTGCGTGTACATTGGCATTCATGTTGAGAATTAAGCGGATGTTTATATTCCAAATTAGAAAAGTGATCGAATTACATAGGCTAGTTCACCTCATAGATACTCCCAGCTACAAGATTAAGAGGTAAGGGGTTCCAAACCTTGAACATGGTCAATCAGCTGTCTATAAATGCACACAATAGATAATCCCAGAATCACAAAGGAAATATTCTCTAACCTCGATTATACAGCTAATAAGAGGTTGGCACCAGTCTGCCTCAGCAGCATGGATGATGTTCTCCATCTTTATTACAGAGCTTCATCAGATTTCTTCAGCTTTCTATGTTGACTGGCAAGAAATATTCCAGGAAACTAATGTATCACATCTATATCTATATTGTAGTAACTCATCTAGCAGCTCAACTGCAACTTCTGACAGGCTTGACTCAATTCCTTGTCATGGAATGATGTGATCAATCCCCTCGGACCCTACTACTTCATTCTGTGGAATTTGGTTTCAAATACAAGATTCAGAATACTGAGTAGTAAATTTTCTTTTTCTCTCTCACAAAACAAGTTCGAAAATCCAGATATGTGATATGGAATTTAACTGGAACAGCAAATCCATTTCCAAATCAATCAAAATTCGAAGTATGAGAATGCCAAGAGTCATATATGAAGTACCACTTCAAAAATAAGAAATGTCAATTGACAATATCAGGTAATAACCATGAACAAATTCGTTGGGTCTACCTGAAACTGCTGCACTAAATTCTCTGATGCAAAAGCCAACAACATAGGCACCAGACTGCTGAACACATTTATGTATGAAAGGAAATGAAGAAAAGTAGCGAGCAGAAATTTCAAATGCATGCAACTTATTTTTCTATTATGTAATTGGCTTAAGGAACTGCTTACCTTATTTCTCAGATACCCTTTTACGAGATCTTTCAAGGTAATCTTCAAGGTAATCGATATCTGTTCTGTCACATTTCAATCGTGTGAACTTCCCATTATAGAGACAGCAAAACAGAAAGACCCCCAATTGCAATCTAGTCTCCGTTAACAGAACTCTCCTTCATAAGCTCCTGCATTTGGTCACCCCCATTTGAGTCAATTTCTGACAACAGTTTGCCTCACATGACTTGAATTTCACAACAGTAATTAAGCTCTTTCCACTCTTCAATTGACTGTCTTAGTTGAATGTTAGACCTATGAGGAAAATTCTCAAAGAAATCACCTGTTTCTGGATCAGTTACCTCTCCACGCTTAAAAGCTTCAAGTGCTGTCCTCTCACAAGCAGTACCAGTACAAAGGCTAACAGGATCATCCATCAATTTTTTGCTAATACAATATAGTTACGCCTCATTTGATTAATGATATCCTATTTCAAGGTCAGAGTCATGAAGAATAGGAATGATTAGTGATACCCCATTTGGAGTGAGAACAGAAGTCCCAACAAATTCGGCTTCAGTTTTACAGATTTTAAGAAGCGTACACCAGGCAGACCTCCTCAAAAGATATGAGGTGATCGGATTATGTTGCAAAACTAACAAGTTGGTGATAATGGGAAGTAATTCAAGTTAGGGCGCCCAGCTTATCAACAAAGAATTCAGTTCCATTGCCATTTTAAAGACTCCAGAGCATGTTGCAATATTGACGTGCGTAGATGGAAGTTATGGGACGAGAATGTTAACTTCAGAAGACGAGGAAGTAGCTTAACAAATGCAGACAAAGTCAACTCTTTAGATTCTCTGTTTCCAGATGCCATCTCAAGCAAAGGAGGTAACTCTCCTGCTTTGACAAGTAGCCTTATGTTTGTTCATTAAGTTCCATGCGAACAAGTGCGATCACCATTGGTATCCTTGACTACTTTGACGCTGGAGATTACATCTGGACCATGGAAATTCTTTATGATGCCTCATGGACCATGAGGAAAATCCTTGGTCTAAGAGCACTTTTTTGTGGTTGGATAATTGGTACCCTCTTGGGTCTTTTTATGCCAGATTTGGTGATAGGGTGGCGACCAATGTGGGCATGTCTCTGAGGGCTAGAGTTACTTCAATCATTGATCAAGGAGTTTGGCGTTGGCCCAGTTAAGGAATCCTCTTATCCAAACTATTATTGCTCACACTCCTCCAAGTTTAGTCCCACATCCTGAGGTGGAGGACTCAGTTCTGCAGTTGCCTCACCAAGTGGTATTTTCACAGCTAAGTCGGCATGGAATAGGGAGAGATTACCGCTTCAACCTTGGTGCAAAGTTTTTAGGAGTAAGCACAATGTACCTAGATGGTTTTTGATACTATGGTTGGCTGCTCTTAGCCGAGTGTGTAGAAATCACAGATTCCAGAGTTGGGGTATGCAGGTGGATGGAGTTTGTTGTCTCTGTGCCTCTGAAGATGAATCACCCCATCATCTTTTTTTTTTTTTTTCTATTGATCCTTTTCTTCTCTTGTTTGGCAACTAGAGTGTAGGGATCCCTGGTAGACTGGGGGAAGTGCTTGATTGGTTTTACTCCAATGCCAAGGGTAATGGTTTCAGCTGTACCATTCTCAATTGCACCTTGGCAGCAACTGTGTATTGGTTGTGGCAAGAAAGGCATAGTGGAATCTTCATAGGTGTTGCTAAGGGGCAGAACCTGGTGGTTGAAGCAATTGCAAATGACATATGGGATTTCCTTAGCTCGAGAAGGAATGTGAAGCGCTCCTTGGAGAACAAACTCTGTTGTGCTTCCGACCGGTTTTGGAAGCCGTGTAGATTTTTTGAACAAAAAATAAAATAAAAAATTGACAATAACGTCAAACAAGTACCATAAAAAAAAAAATACAAGCTTTACCATTTTAGACCTTATTGATATTGGAAATATTATATCACGTCAACAAGATAAAAGTTGAAAATCTAGTCAAGATGGTTCCTATCGGTATGAACTCCATTGTAGTAGCGATTTTCCAAAGGCAAGTCTTATTTTAACCGAAGAGGGTAGTAACTTCCTCCATTTTCCTCCTTCACCGAGCATTTCTAGGCACCTAATTGGTGCAAAACACTAAACAAGCCTTAACAACAATGCAAAATAGTCAAATAGTCAAATGCATGCTTATACCGAGTAAGAAATCAGAAGAAATATCCAAAGAATTACACTGGAATATCAATCAAGGACTCACTCAAGGTACTTCAGATCACACTTTCCTGCCAACACTTTATATTTGGGACAACAATTTACAGAAGCAAAAGAGAGGGAAGGAACGTGCGCGCAGGGGAACCGCCGCAGGGAGGGGGGGGGGGGGGGGCATTGGATGTAATTGTTTCACGTTGTTTGTTGTTTAACTGAGAGAGAAAAGTAAGAAAAACTTTAAAAGTGAATATTGCAATTGTATGAGATCTGAAGCAGCATATTTCCGCTGCTAGTAATCCTAGGTGGCCATGCCAATCCATGGCCAATTATGAGTACAGAGGGTATATATGCTATCTACAGTACGAGAACTTAAACTTCAAAAATAGACGATAACTAGACTCAATGCTCTTTTAACAGACATGTCATTTGGGTTCAAGTCTCATTGCTGCAGGCTTCAAAATTTTCTTCCAACAGACGTTATTTTCATAAGCGACAGGAAAAATACTTTGGACCAGAATATGCCCTTCAAACCATATCCAAATCTACTATTCTTTCATGTTTTCACTTGTCTTGGAAACATGAATGGAGAGGGAGAGGTAAAGGAACACCTATGGATCACAAGTTGACAAAAGTGGATGACAAAGATGAGTTCGAAAAAGTAAGAATCGGATTACCTGTCTGGACAATCAAAAGAAGGGAAAGACAAATTGCCGCCGGCGCAACCACAGCTTGAGCCTACCCTTGTCATTGTTGATAGACGTTAAACAGACCTAGAACATAAATTGCGCAAGTTACACATCGAAATCGTAAGAGAAAACCTGATTGTGAGACTAAAGATGTGAACTATATTATCTCCATAACTAATATGTGTGATCATATATCAATTGTATAAAGGATGGTGCATAAGAAAATTACCACAATCGCCAGCTCAATTAGAAAATACATTAGAAAGGGTCTGGTTCAAATAAATTCAACCACATGATGTCTCCCCAGCCCTTAAAATTTTTTTACATGCAAAAATAATATAATATAACATGATAAAATAAAACAGTCAGAATCCCTTTGTATGAGAACCCTGTTGTTTTTCGGCTCAATACACACAATGGCTTAAAAGGATGGAAGAATTTAAGAGAAAAAATTTATTAGTAATTTTTTGCCTCTGCTAAAAATTAGAACTTCACAACTTCATAGATGTGTATCAACCAATAAAAAAAGTGCAGCCTCCCCTGAATTTTTTAACACCAGAACCCAACACTATCTTTCACCCAAACTTTTTGAATATGAGAATTTCAACAAAATAACCAAACTTGAAAGCCGCTACTAAAACTTGCAGCCCCAATAACTTTGTTAATAACCTCATAAAACTCATATAACAGCCTCAAGTTCCTATATCAAAAGAACCTAAATTTTGCAAAATAACCAAACACAATCCGACAAAAGCCCATCAAACTCATAAAGAAGAAAATTGAAAACATACTACAAACCAAGTCAATTCCCGACACTTGAAAAATGGAACTAAGGAAATGACAAACCCTGTGTTTGGTTGAGTGTTTTGAGAAATATTTTTGAGATAGTGTTTGGATGGGTTTTTGGAAAAAGTAATATTTAGAGAGAGGTGTAATAATTGGAGAGATAGAGAGAAAAATGAGAATAATGATTGGATAGAGGGGTATGAGTAGAGAGAGAAATATGCTTAATAATTGGAGAGATGAGAGATAGGGAAAAAAAAAATCTTTTCGGAATTTTTTTTGAAAATGTGAAGTGAACAAACCCAATTGAAGTACCCAAAAAAGGGAAAAACTAAAAAACCTTATCCTTTTGTTTAATCTCCATTTCTGCTGCAGTAGTTTTATGCAAGCTTTGTGTACCTAGAAAAATAACCTGCAATCAACATCTAAAAAAAGTACACAACGTCCCAAAAGTAGAAAGACTAACAATATACCTAGATCATTAGTCAAAGTATGACAAGCAAATCAGGACCTTAGTATGTTTTGCAAACAATGACACTCATGGGGAGGGTAATGATAATCGGGCATGGAAGGCTGTTCTGCAGCAACTATGGGCGGGAAGATAGAAGATGATATTGAGAGAGAGAGAGAGAGAGAGAGAGAGAGAGAGAGAGAGAGAGAGTGTGTCGACAATGGCCAGCTTCAATATTGGGTGGTGATGAAATCTTCTAGGAAGATCCTCACCCCATTGAGTCAAAGTCCAATTCTTCATCGGAGTCAATCACATCCTCATAGTCGTAATAAGGATTCGCATGTCATGCAGAATACATCATGTTCATTACATAAGAAAGTACCTATATGTCACACAAAGTAATAGATAAATAAATTTGGCTTCTCTACTTCATCATCTTCTTATATTTGTTTCACCTTTTCATTTCCGGATTAACTTCTCCTCAAAATCCTTAGATATGTTCATTTCACTCCCTTCGTCCCATAATCTTTTATTCTTCTTGAAAAGTCATATCATTTTTCAAATTAAAAAATAAAGCACTTCTGAGTTCAATTTTCTGAATCCTTTTGCAACAAATAAAAGAACAATTGAGATCTTTAAATTGGTACGAAATTGGCACGACTTTAAAAAAAAGGACAAAAGGAAGGGACGGATGGAGTATGACTGTTCTCTAGAGTAGAGATTAGCAAAATCTGTACCTCAGGTCTTGGAGTAACTGCTTCAAAACTGTGAAACACTGGAGAATCAAAACGTACGAGAACAATTTAAGCGCCTTTATTCTTGTATCGTTCTTCAGTTGCCTGCAAGGAAGACAGAGACATAACATGTAACTATTAATTTCCACAAAACATACCCCAAAAAAGGAAGTAGCTTTTGTTGTATACATTAGGATAATTTGAACATGTTCAATGTCACATGCATAGAATCCAAAAAAATTATCAATATTGTTTTCAGACCTCTCAAACAGGCGGTACTAATGCTTCAATATATTCCCTTTGACATAGTATTTAGGGATTCTTGTTTGTTATTCAGAAAATATTTGGATTGAGCAAAAAATCAACTGTCATGGTTATTTTTTAAGTACCATTTCCTTCTATGATAAGTAGCTGATTTTCTCTACCAGAACTTTGACACCCAGATTTACCTTACTACCCAATTTCCATCACCTATAGCTATTTAAAAAGAGGAACATCACATCTCCTAGTCACGAAGGGTGGCCCTGACGCTATGGTAAGGCTACGTACATCCAACCCTTCTCTACATCCAGTAGTAGCAGGAGCCTCATGCACTAGGTAGCCTTTAAAATCAAATGTCAAATAAGATGGAAACATTTGCTTTTTCCTAAAAGAGTCTGATGAGAGGTAGGCAAGGCCAGCGTTGGCCAGTTGGCCTTTACAATGCTCATATATTGAAAAACAGGTCTACCTTTCCACTCTTTCCTACCTTGAATCTATTTCGGCGGATGGCTTATTTTGCCTCTTTCAGTATCTCAACTATGGTCCAAGAATCTCTCGGAAATAGACGATTTGGGAGAGCGATAATCTAGGAGAGTACGATAGTACTAAATCTCCGATGGTCGAGTAAAGAGACTTGTGGTTTGGACCAACTAGTAGAGATACAAAACAGAAAGCAAAAGCAAGTTTAAAAGGTTATATTAACAAGTGAGTCTTCGGATGTCACGTCCAAGTTGGAATTGTTCGAGCTCGTGCAAATTTCAAGTCCATTGAAGGACTTGATCAGCGTAATTAAACAAAGGACTATGACTCCTTTCTGCTAGGGTTCCAGGAAGAAGATTTGGCTTTCTGAAGTAGAGTTGAGGAAAATAGAAAGGCGTTGAATAAAAGCATATCATTGATGCTTTCAAACAGAAATCATTTTTGGTTTAGGTCATCTCTGTGTGCCATACCCATATTCCCCAAGTTTGGGCATTGAATATCTTCTATGAAAATATAACAAGTACTCATGAAAAATCTAACCCACCGAATTTATCAGGACAAGGAACGAAGTAAAAAAAAGATCTTCCGTCTAACACCATACCCGCATTGGACATGTCCATTCGATACCTTTTTTCTAAAACGAAAATGCATCAAGGAACAAAAATAACGATATGACATCTCGTACGGGGCACTTGCAATTAGTATCGCATTTCAAAGTAAAAAATCTAATTTCTTAAGAAGTAACATGTCAAATAATAGCTCTCTTTTATGCCTTTTTAAGGTAACTTTTATTGGCAGCATTTGCCATTTTTCCATGCCTTCTTGATGCAAGCTTCTTTGATGATGAGATGCGCAACACATAACCGGAAAGGAGGTTTCCACTGATACCATTTTAGAAGGGATTCCTATCTTGAATAAGGAACAATAGTCTTATTGTAGATTAAGAGATATCTTTGTTCTCAAAACATTTGACAGAAACTCCTAAAACTTGGAGGGAATTTCAAAACAGGGGCCACGTATCCATGCATCATCAAGCTGGTCTTATAAAAACACTGCTATAGAACTTCTGCGAAGTTTTTCTCCGGGGAAGATTCACTTCCTTGAGGCAATTTCAACTTCTCACAATGGGCGTTGTTTTTAGCATCCTCACAATCGTATGACAAAATAAGGCCCATATCCAATATTATATCAAGAAGAAGAAGGAAGAATGCAAACCAGTAACTAACAAAAAAGAGCAGACGAAATGTTATTCCATTATGTAGCCCCACTAAAACTGGAACAAGAATGAATCCACCTCAAATGGTTGTTATTTCAGGATGACATTTTTGCAAATATAGAACAAGCATACACAGAAAGGGAGAGAGACCTTTGCCGCGTTCGTGCTCGTCTGATTAGCCACGTTCTCGGTGATGGTGTGTTTACCGGAGGTGGAGGTGGAGAGGGAGGCGGGAGGCGCTGCCGGTGGTGGTGGGTTTCGTGGTGGCGGGCGGTCGTCGCTCTCCCTTTCTCTGTACAGATTGAACGAAAACGAAAATGGGTTTTGAGGTTTTGGGATTTTTTAATTTTGCTCCGGTAAAAATATTTTCCACATCATGACATAGGTTGAACCTATGTCACGCCATCAAAACGACGTCGTTTTAGTTCTAAGAACCCATGAACACTACAAGGCCGATTTCTATCAATATTGACCATAATTTAATGATCCAAGACATTCTTTTTGTAGAAATTGTTAGAACACGTATGATGTATAAATATCTCGTAAATAAAATACATAATAGTGCTTAATCTAAATGAATTTCTAGTTCTTAAAATGGCTTCGGATACATTGAATCATATCCTATCCTATATCAACAACTCTTGGAGGACTTTGAGTGAGTTTTCTATCTATCCTAGAGATATGTTAATGATTTGAGACATTCATATTGTAGAACGCAGAAAAATACGAATCATGTAAAAATTTCACATTATTTGAAAATGTATTAGTACTTGATCGGAATGAATTTATGTTTCTTAAAATAGGTTCAAATATACTGAATCAAAACCATAATAATAGGAGTTGGTAACCGGTTTTACTTTAAACGACGGTGAAGCTCTCTCCTTCTCCCATTTCCTGTACCTTTCCCCTCCGATCAGAATCTTCTCCGAAAACTTAGAGGCTCCGGTCAATCCAAACGCCGTCGACTGCCGCTCATTCGAAGCCCATCGTCAAAATTGCAATTATGTTTTCTTTTCCGTTCCTTCTGCAGCTCATGGTGTCTCAAGAGGGCGTAATGCAACAAATGCCTTAACCTCAGAACAAGAAACCACGCAGCGTTAAAGAAAAGTTACTTTCCATCATTGAAGAGGCATCTACTTCGGAGGATAGGAAAGAACCTCAGGTATGTGACTGTTCGTTATTGTTTTTCCTCGGAACCTCCATGTTGGTGTGTAGGAACTTCTTATCCAAGTCGAAAAGAATCCCCTCAGTTATAGGTTAGATTTGTCTTTCGTGTTCCATTCAATATTTCCTACACTTTTCTCGGTAAATAAGGTAGATTATGCGATTTTCTATTAGTGGGGTCAAGAATCTACGATGGTTGTACAAATTTCATGTGTTGGGAAAACATCTGGTGAATCGAGTCTAGGGTCTCGGGGCAAAATTATCAAAATGTTCAGATATATATGTACACGTCTATAGGAAATTTTAATCCAGCGGGTCAATTGACCCCCTTGCCTCTTCTTGGGTCTGCCCCTGATTATGCTCATTGAACTTCCCATATTTAACCTGAGCTATTACATTAGCAGGCACAGAAATCCTGCTGCATAGATAGAATGCAATGCAACCATTTTGGTGGTTTCTTCTTATAAATTGAATGTAACAAAAGTTGTCATGATGAAAATCAACTGGAAAAATATCCAGAACTTGATAACATACCGATGTGCTTTCCTTTAAAACAAAAAAAACCACTGATGTGCTTTATTGTACATGGCTGTGTCAAATTATCTGTTGCATGACTTGCTTGCGTGTGATTTCTTCCTATACCCGCATGGATGTAGCTGTATGCATCTCTATGAATAATATCGGTGTAGACTATTCCCATTGAGTTTTGTGAAGTCTCACTTTAGCTATGAACAATTTGACGAGGGAAAGTAATTTGTTGGAAAAGTGAGATGAGACGAAGGAAAATGAATTCTAATTTCTTGGGTGTATTCATTTTTCATGGGAATTTCGTTACAAAATTGAAGAAAAAAAGTTGAATTTGAATGAAAGTCAGAAATAAGAATCCTCCAAAATCTTGTGATTGATGGAAGATAAGTTTTGAGCAAAAACTAATCCTATAGAAAAGTTGAGGATAAAGTTCCGATAACTTTCCTCCTAAGTCAATATCGGAAAAAAGCAAAAAACATAAATTTTCCCATACTTTCCTTAACTTTTCCGACAACTGAAGGAGTCGTAGACTTCGTGTTTTGGTCACTTCCAAGTTCCAGTGTACCATACTGCTCTGCCATTCTAATACCGAAGCTTCATTGCATTTCACTGTTGTGGCAGCTACATGTCTCTACTGATGTTCCACTGGCTGAATGTGGCATGAGGATATCCAATGTGCCTGCTTCCATTTTTGGTTCAAAGTCATCAGAACCATCAACGTCAACCCTCCGGCATTACCCAACTCATCTCTTTGGCAACCTTTCATAGTTTGGTCTTTCCAGCCATCTATAGGAATACCTGTTGGTACTATTGGAACAGGTGAGTCCATTCAAAACACTGCCACCGTTCTTAATGGAAACAACTCTATATAAGCTTCCCCCGTGCCTCTTCCAGATAGAAATGAGAAGGATACAGAAGGCTAAGGAGCAAGCCATCCAGATCCATGAAGACAAGGTTTGTCTACGTAACTTAAATTTCTTTTCCAACAAAATAAAAGAGAAAGAAGAATTTGATGACTGGTGATCATTCTTCCAATTTGGTGTCTTCAGTCCTTTCCATTTATGTTAATAATATTCTTGTTTCATGTAGAAATCGCGGCTCAAAGCTGAATGTGAAAAAGAGAGAAAGATGAGATATGTAAGAAGTATGACATGCTATTTCAACATGATGAGATGGTTTTAACGCAAAAGAAAAAGGATTTTGAGACACATTACAAAAAAGTGTACGTGAATAAGGGGGTGTTCCACTAACTTTGTTTTTTTAGTTTTTTGGTTTTTTTTTTTTTTAATCTTTAGTTTTTTTAAAAAACCAACTTGTTCCACTAAGTAGTTTTTTGGTTTTTTGAGTTGTGTTACCAAATTACCAATCTACCCTTGTATCCAAACAACTATTGCTCCCTTTTTTGAAAGCCACGGGCCCACAGCACAGTAGCTAATAGGAATGTGTTCGGAGAATATGCCAAATAGAAAAAATCATGATTGCTAAAGGACAAGGGAGGGCAGATTCGTAATTTCACATGATTTGGGTACATTTACCAGATTGTACGGCTGTTTGGTTTTTTTTAAGTTAGTGGAATGAAGTAGTTTTTTTGTTGGTTTATTGTGGGTTTTTAGTTAGTGGAATGAATTAGTTTTTGAGTTAAAACAAAACTGTTTTTTTTTAGCGGAACGGGGCCTAAGTTACTGGCTGAGACTTTCAGACAAGGATATGAGTGTGACAAGGTTGGGTTGTCCTATTCTTCAACTGTACATTCACTTCACAAGTCTGGTCTGAAATGCTTGCTCATGTCAATGTTAACTGGCCCTCAAGGTCTTGGGCTGACTGGATCAATCAAATCTCAAACTTCAGAGGCAAAACTCTTAAAAATTTGATTATCAAACTGATTTTCATGCTACAGTTTACCAAATTTGGATTGAAAGAAATGGCCGTAAGTTCCAAAATGCAACATGTCCTATACCTACTGTTGTGAGTAAAATCCACTCACTTGTGAGGTGCAGATTGTTGTCCTTGGAAAATCTTCCACAAGGACCTCAATCCCAGGGTTTGTTAGATTAGTGGGGAATACATTGAATTAAGCTTTATCACTTCCACTTGTATGTTTTGTTTATGCAGAGCAGATGCACATGTGCCAGCAGGTCATCATCACTGTGGCATTCCCTTGGGGCAATCATCACAGGAGGCACTTTCAGTAGCATGCAAGGTCCTCACACTGGAGTACAGCTATACCCTACAGGTTATAGAGATACACAAGGCCTTCATGAGGCAAAGCTAAAAATTGTACAGCAGGGGGCTAGGATGGCCAAGAGGTATTACTTCTAGTACTTGGGTAAGTTATCTTATTCTTCATCTTGATCAATATCTGTGAGGCTGCAGGCCTTCTTTGTGAAATGTACTAGAAGGATTGATATTGTACTGGACTGCATACTTGAGCTGTGTGAACTACCCTATATTTTGAGTGTTTACCTAGAGAGATGTGTGCTTGTGCCGCAGACTGCCTTCTTGAGAGGAGGTAATAACTAGTGGGGGAGCTTGGTGAGGCTTAGATGAGGGAGCATGGGTCCTTAGAGAGTGTAATGGAGTGGTGAGGTCTTGAGGGAGATGTAGTGTGAGACAGATATACTTCTAGGATTTCACCAATGTACCTTGCTGTTATTGCTGCTGTCGTTATAATGTGTATCAAATCTGCCCATTTACATTGCTCTTGATCTTTAGGATTTGTTGACTAGAGCCCAGATTAGTTCTGTGTGTGATTGTTATGTCTGCTCTTGATCTTTGAGTGCACACCGTTATGCTTGTAACTGCCATTCTAGGTAGGCTGTGAACACTTGCTGCTGTTGGATTTCTGGACAGATTTGATACTCCTTCTGGCAGTGCTTATACCTGTTGAAAATGGTTACAATTCACAGTGTACCTGTTGACTAGTGGGATGATATCATGCTCATTGTTTAGTTGCTTTGTGGACTGCCATTCTATGGGCAGAGTTGTATTCACTGTGAATCCTGTTGATTAACATGAGATAGCTGCTGTCAAACCACGCTTTGATGTTTGTATTTGGACATTGTTTAGGAGATGTAGCCTAGCTTAGGGGGGCTGTCCCTTAGCAAAGTTTGATCCCCTTTGGGAGGGGGTGTCCTCCCGTTTTTGCTAGCTATGTTCTGCTACTTTATAGCCTTCCCAAGGCGTGTCCATGCCCAAAGTGCTGCTGTGCTCCAGGAACCTTGTAGACTGCCATAATCTGGGCAGTGTTGCTGTTACTAGGCCCTCAACTCTTGTAGTGTTTGGTTGAACTACAGTGGTAGTTTCATCTACATGGCATCTTTTCCTTTGAAGGCTGCCATAATCTGGGCAGCAACTTGCCTCATCTTCAGTGAATCTCAGCAATTACGGGGTGGTGGGCCACACTACGGCTCATCGATTTTCAGCGATTGCTCATGAATCGTCCACACTATGGGTGGATCTATTTCAGAAGTATACTCAAGGTTTCTTACCCATCTAGATTGCTCATGAGAGTACTTAGTCCCTGCCCATCTTTTGTCATGAGTTTCTTACCCATCTATATTAGAAAGTTAGGAAACTCTTGTTAATTTCCCCATAGTTCTTGTAGCCAATTGGCATTAATTTTTCTTTGTTTTCTTTTCTTCTTTTCCTTTTTCTTTTCTTTTCTTTTCTTTCTCTTTCCTCCTGGGGTATGCCTCTTGTAGGCTGTATATCCGTTTAGTCCCTTTTTATTTCAAGCTATTTTACCCCCCCAAAAAAAAAGGTTGGGTTGTCCAGAATTTACAAGAAGGAATTTAACTCTTCGAGACCACTTCTGGTTTCCTGTGATCTCAAGGTGATGACTTATTAAAGCAATCAATTGAAATTCAAAAAGACAAATCCTGCATTTAACCTCGTGCATGTGCAGATGTTTTGTTTTCGAGCCTATTACTTGCTAATTTCACTTGGGAAAACTCTACTTCGTAAGGAAAGTTTCTCTAAAGTTATTCACACTGGCACCAATAAAGGAAGTATAAGAAGTTATTCACACAGGCAACAATGTGAATATGTGCAAGGAAGTATAAGAAGCATGCATGGAAAAGCTCTTAAGTATTAAACATGCCGCATATGATTAAGCATGCCTATTAGAATGCTTAAAGCATGCACTGAGAGAGCTCTCATTTAGGTTTTCTTTCTCATAGAAACTAGCAGAGGTGGTTAACTAGGGGGCTGCTTTGCACATCCAATAATTACTGGAGTACATTGTCAAAAAGTGCTGGTAGTTCAAACTTCTCCAGGTATGTTTCTGACTATTTTCTGCTTTGTTTGCTTGAGGTTTCGTAATGTTTGCAATCAATTTTTTTGTTGTGTTTTTGGTTTGTTTTCGGAGACTGACTAGAGAGGAGTGGTGGCAAATGGAAAAATTTGTTGACCATTTGGTGCCTCCTTGTCCCTCTCCGGTCAATTGTGCACATCTCTATGGATCTGTTTTAATCATTTCGCAAAGGTGTTGCTTGGGTGCGGAACGTGCATAGTTTATTGTAGTCATCTTGTTCCATTAAGTCATAATAGCACAGAAATCAACATTGTTGGTGGTCATAAACTAAAGAACCGTTCTGAGTAGATGCTTTTGAGCAACCATTAATCTTTCTGATTCGGTCAGAAAAAGTTATCTCCATGCAGGGTATTGCGACAAGAAAGGGGAAAAAAAAAGAAAAAAGGAAAGAGGTTTCTTTAATGTCATAAACCCTGAAAAATCAGGTAATGATATGATCAGCTGCCAATGAATGCATGGGCAACCTGTAAAGTTACTCACCTGCCTCTACATTATTGTTTTTCCGGACGCATTGACCCAGAATAACTAATCAGTTGTTTCCCAAGAGCAGAAATTGTTTATGTATCCACTTGTCAGGTCTTTATTGGCTTATTTCCAACACAAGTTTATATTTGATAATGCAGATTGCTCGGAATATCACGACCAATGAATCGATGAATGCAGTACGTTAAGCATATCTTCGTACTCCAGACGGGCGGTTCCGCAACCCCTATAACCGTGGGTGTAGAAAAAACTGTGCAGATTTTCTCATTGTTGGACATACAGATGATGGTGATGGGACTCCTCGGCCTTCTTTGCAGCAGGTTGCCCAGTAGAAATCTTCTCTCTGTATCTGCCTCTTCAACTCGATCAGGTGTCGTACTTTCCTGGGATTCCTCTTCTCAGGTGCTAGATGATACCAAGGCCATCCGGGGAATTTGAAATCATGGACATATTACGCTTTTGTTCTGTAACTGCTGTAAACATCACTTGTCCATTTTTTACGAAACAATAGAAGATTAGAAGTCCAGCGCTATTGCAATATACGTAGAAAGATCATTATTTTGATACATGCTGCCTGCTTCTTTGCTTCAGTTTATATCAAATTATTTTCGTGCCTGCCCCCATTTCATGCTCATAAGCAGAAGAGAAACTGAAATAGTTCTTACTGGGTTGCAACGACACACAAATTTACATGTTCTGCAAATAATATTTGCTTCCATTTCATTTGTTTTATTTTACATCCATAATGGTTGAATTACAAGGGTCTACTGTGACAGCAATATTACATTGTGCTACCAATAAAATGCTTCCGAATAGAAACAACATTGGCCCTTTAGTTTGGATGAATTTATAGAACAAATGGAACCAAGTAAAATCACAAGCATAAAAATGAAATACAAACAAATGGGCCAAGGGTTGAATGGCCACTGCCCAAAGCAACCTTAACTTTGTTGAATCCCACTTGGCCACGTCCGATTCTTCACCGGTTTTAAGATCTCTTCAATCTCCGACAGACTTTTCTCGTCTTTCCCGAATATTTCGAGTTCTTTAGCAGCAGCCACGTTCTCTTCAACCTAAATGTAAAGTACAACCATAACTAACGTCACAATTTGTGATTTTTCAGATATTAATTGCCTATCAATCGATTACAAGCGCCAACCATCTGTCTCAGCACCTCAATCAACCATTCTTTTCAAGTTACCAAACCATTGTGCTAGTTCAAGATGCTTAAAGAAACAGTTCTCCTCAGGGTACACTAACGTATATTGTGTCATAATTATCCAGACGGGCGAATAAAAAGAGTAACACTAACACTAGATTATTGTATAATGCAAAGGAAGACCTTTAGTTTAGGTGAAGCTGGGTGCCACTCTGGAGGTCTGCTCTCCGTAAGAAGCCCCATTGCAAGTGGAGAAGCACTGATCACTCCCACACCCTTGGTCTTTAAGTAAGGCAGTAGATCCTCCAGAGTTGAATCATTAATACCATAGTGGCAATATGACAGAATCACATCGACTGTGCCTGGTGGCACCCGATCAAGAACATAAGTGGAAACTCCCAGAGGAAGTCCTGTAATACCAATGAAGCGGATCTTTCCTGCTTGCTTTAGTTTTTTGGAGAGTAGGAGTAGTCTCATTGACAATCTGTTCAAGGAATAAAAAAAACCAACCAAATCTTCAATACCACTCTATAGACAATAAGCGATTAACAAAACAGAAATAAATTCAACATAGCACACAAAAATCATGAAAACAATTTAATGAATTGAAGAAAATCCAAATCAATGGCTTAACTATAAACAGATATCAGCTCAACAACTTTTGTCTCAATCACAGAGGGTCAGCTAAAGGATCCATCAATTATTCGTAGTTATCTCAGTTAAGTTCAAGGTAGTCTTGCAATTTCTTATCACCCAATCCGAAGTTGTCTTAGGCCTTCCTCTATTCCTTTTACCACCTTTAATGGATAAATCACTCCTCCCAAAACGTCAAAACACACATAAACTGGTCAGTCTTCAACATGACAATACCATATTACCATATCAAACAGCTTTGCCCCATCATCTAAAAGGAAGGCTTCGATTACTGAAACCAAGTTATGATAATTCTTAAAATAGGAGCAGGACATACAAATAAGTATCTATCAAGAGACCCCAAACCCGTTAGTATCAGAATGACTTTGCCACCACTATTTCTGCCTTGCTTCAATGTCAAAAAGCCAAATAATAGCAATGTTGCTGTACTATTTTGGCAAAATCTCAGACTTTGGATTGAACCCTTCTTAGTTTCAATAATAGAGATTAGTTGGCTTGGCTTGGTGATGTGGGAAATTTGACAAAGCCAAAGTTGTTAAGTTTGACAGCTAAGATGATTGTCATTTTCTTTCTTGCAGCAATTTTCGCTCGCTGACGACATGAATTTTGACAAATAATTTTCCAAAATGACTTTGGCAGTCAATATAGTGATGGGTGGATTTGCTCTAAGAGCCCCATATCCTCCAACATGCATATAACTGTAATACAGATATCACCCGGTACAAAACCTGCTTCAAGTCACTCTCTCCGCACTGAAATCAAAGCCAAAAGATAAGAATTGATCAAGGCCAAGAAAAAGGATATATACAAAACAGCATACCTCAGTCGGATATGCCATTTCTTCAGAGGTTTATTCCCTCTTTTGAGCCCCGATGAAGAGCCTCTATAAAAGCTCGTCCATGGATCACTCTGCAAAACTCATAAGCAGTTCAATAGGCAATTCGGCAAGAGGATAAAGTTTCGTAAGCAAACCAGTCATAGGGCTACTCTCTGTTGGCATGTAACGGTGATTGGTGCTTCCGGAATAGAAATCCAGTGACATGCCAAAGGAGAGTTGCCCTGTAACTGTTTCAAAATTCGTGTATGGCTTTTACAGTTGTACTCATGTAATGCTTCAAACTCATGCAAAAGGTACATACAGATAAGGTAAATGAGGCTAAAGGGTATGTGTTTTTCCAGCTTATTATTACTGAATTCTTCTGCTATCCATGCATAGCAACAGAAGCCTTTTTTTTTTAATGATGCTTATGCTGTGAAAGTATTATTCACAATTGTCTTTCCCGTGCATTTGGTGGAGATTGAATGCAGGCATGCGTCAGTATGATCCAATATGCCTATACATGAAACGCCCTTCTCATTACCAGAAGGAAATGGTTCAGAACTTCAGAATAGTTTATGTCCCAAGAACATGCTAGCTGATGCATATTAATTCCATTGTGCAATCACAATGGTTATCATGGTTATCAATATCAGTCCTTCAGCTCAATTGCCGGACGATGAAAGTGCTCTTTTACCGGTAAGAATGCTCTTTGATTGCACTTTTATCGATCAAAGAGCATTCTTACCTGTAAAAGAGGACTTTTATCGTCCGTCCATTGAGCTGATGATAGAATTTTCCTATCAATATATCTGAGAATTGTGTACCTCAGTAGTACTTCAGTCAATGTGCCAGCTGGTATTGTTTTTTTTAAAGAATGAACTCAAAATATTTTTTTGAAGCTGAACGGATATGGGGAGGATCTTTCACCCAACATAAAATGATAGGCAAACAGAAGAAATGGATTTCGGGGATCAAACACAACTTTGCAATCAACTTATTAGACTAATGTCTCAGGAACTGTAGTATCACTTTCACCTTCGCTGGACTAGTAAGAAGCTCTATGTTCAACCCTATCTCTTGATTCCAAAGTGTTTAGAATGCTTTATTCAGGGTGATCAGTGCTGGATGCACTAATGGCCTTCGCAACACAATATTTTCTAATGAAAGGGGTAAGACCTCATGCTAAAAAGGCACAGACCTTATGATCCCTCTTCATGCTCTCCCTTTCAATAGAATTTTGAAGGCAAACTCCTACAGGTTCTATCATGTTTTTAACTTCAATAACATGAGAACCACTTGATATTTCAGGAAACATACATAAATAAAGCTGCTTAGAGAGGCCGTTTTCAATCCGTGCATAAAATTCAAAACACAAATCAAAACTAATCATAGAAACTGATTAAACGACTTTCGTTCTTTTTTCAATTTTATCGATCAACAATCAAACCTTTTTTCCCAGGAACCAGCCCTGAGATGACTACAGTAATTGAAATATGAATTCATATTTTATAACAAGCATTTGGAAACAACAAAATTTTTGACGCAAGGGCAGTACCGATTCCATCTGCACCGAGCCACAGTAAACACAAAAACAAAGCACTTCCTTCATCCCACAATCTTAGCTGTCCAAGAAAGAGAAATCTAGTGATCGCGTACAAGTTCAAATTGAAAGGCGATTACTTCCCAATATTAGCCCTTCATTATCACTTTTGAGTAGATTCATAGACAATCGCAAACAATGTTTTGAGAGGGGAAAAAAAAAAAAACTTTGCAAGTTGACTGGCAGAAATTGTTACAAACAATCTATGTTACGCAGACTCTCATAATGGTATAAAATAAAGTACCCGTGTCGGACACTCGACACTCGGATAAGGGTGTGGGATATGTGTCCAATAAGTTTAGTACGACACTTCTATAGAAAACCTAATTGTAATTCGAGTTTATCATGTAAGTATGTATAAACCTCTCTTATTATCCATGAAATGTGTTATAGAACTTGATGCACCATTTTACGTAAGAAAATACATGAAAAATAGAAACAAATTTGAATATTTTGCCCTGTCCCTGTGTCCTTGAAATGAGAAATAGTTGAATCCGACACCAAGATACATACCCACACCCGACACCCGTACCCGAGCACAAGTAACATAGCAAATAATAGAACTTGAGCATAGAGGCCAAAATTGTCCAGATTGATGAGATTACAAACAAATATGCAAGTTGACTGGCAGAAATTCACTGACATAATGATTATTGAAGTAAAGTTCGCAATTTTCACGGCAAAATTCCCAGAGCACAAAGCTTTCGATTCTGTAAAGTATTCACTAAGAATAGGCAGCTTATCCAGATTATTCAGTAGTAGAAGAAAATTGGCTCATACCAAAATCATCACGTCGTTTTGAGACCACCTTCGGCAATTGAACAGTCACCATTGACGATGGGCTTCGAATGAGAGGCAGTCGACGTCGTTTCGATTGACTGGAGCCTCTAAGTTGCCGACCGTCGTCGGAGATGATTCTGGAGCCTCTGATCGGACGGGAAAGGTAGAGAACTAGAGGGTAAATGGGAGAGGAAGAGAGTTTCACCGACGTCGTTTCTAATCCAAGAGAAACACGAGACGAGGTTATAAGCAAAACCGGTTACAACTCCAATTATGGTTTTGATTCAGTGTATCCAAACCTATTTTAAGAAACATAAATTCTTTCCGATCAACTACTAATCCATTCTCAAATATTGTGAAATTTTTACGTGATGTGTACTTTTCTATGTTCTACGATATGAATGTCTTAGATCATTAAAATATAATTGGGATAGATAGAAAACTTACTTAGAGTCTCCCAAGAGTAGTTGATATGGAAGGAGATATGATTCAATGTATCGAAATCTATTTTAAGAACTAGAAATTCATTTAGATTAAGTACTATTATGTATTTTGTTTACGAGATATTCGTACATCATATGTGTTATAATAATTTCTACAAGAACAATGTCTTGGATCATTAAATTGTGGTCGGTATATGTAGAAATCGTCATTGTAGTATCTCGGAGTTCTTAAAATTAAAACGACGTCGTTTTGGGTACATGACATAGGTTCAACCTATGTCATGACGTGGAAAATAATTTTACCAAAGCAAAATTAAAAAATCCCAAAACCTCAAAAGCCATGTTCGTTCCGTTCTGTACAGTGAAAGGGAGAGTGACGACCGCCCGCCACCGCGAAACCCACCACCACCGGCAGCACCTCCCGCCTCCCTCTCCGCCTCCACCTCCGGCAATGTACACACCATCACCGAGGACGCGGCGAAGCTCTCTCTCTCTTTCTCTGCTTGTTTCAACTAGGGTTCCAACGTCCGAAATCCTACTTGAACAGGTGAAGTGTTTGTACTTACCGATTTTAGGATTTGAAATTGAAGTTCTTTGAACCCAGTTTTGGGGTTCAAGAAATAGGACTTCGTCTGTAGGGATTTTCTATGACTTGAAATGTTGATAGCACAGTAGTGATAGACAGATAGTATAAGTGAAATGCATGTTGCTCATTCTGTTTGTAGCAAATAGCATTATTTGTTCGTATTTTAGTTTTTGTTTTTTTCCCAGGAGGAAAATAGAGTGAATATGAGCCAAACAATGAATCTGATTATGGAGTATTCGATTCACCGGGCACAATATTCCTTAGTATTCGTCTTGGAATGAATGTATCCATCAAAGTTGGTTATATCAGATGCTAACAATCTCTCTTTGATTAAAGCCGCAAACTTACAATAAGGTAACTATTGGAACTTGGATCTGAAAATTCAGCATAGGTCATGATTTTTCACGTTTTGAGTTCAAAATTAGGTGAAAAACCCCAACTTCTGTGGTGGGTTTTTGGAGATTCTGTTAGTGTTCAGTTTTTTGGCAAAGGGGTTGGAATTGGATGCAAAACCCCAATTTTGTGAACTGGATTCGCTTGAATTCTGTTCATTTCTTTATTTCAGATTAAAGGATAGAAATAAGCTGGAAAGCCCAGTTCTAAAATGGGTTGTCTAAATTTGTTCTTTTTTACCCTGGCTTTACTTTGTGTGGTTTTTCCTCCTCTTAATCTGTCACGAAGTAAATAATTTTCTTTAGTTAGTAATTAGTATTTGTTTTAGAGTATAGCAGATAATAGACTACTTCATATATGATCATTCGTGATTACGTAAGCTTTATTGAGACACGTAATCCTGAAATTTGACTTAAGAGAGGCTTGATGTCTTTCAAACAGTTTATTCAGGAGGAGCATGAAGATGACATTCTGCCAGTAGAAACCGAGTGCAGGCTTGATTTCTTTCATTTGCGTAATTTGTTTTCCCTAAGTTTTGTACTTTGGATCTTGGTGTTAGCCTTTTGGTTGAAATCCACATTGGTAAACAAAAAAGAGATTAATAGTACTTGATGAGTGTAAGGACGTGTTTAAATAATTCTACTGAACCGTAATAATCTCTTGATTTGTAATCGTGTCTGACACAAAGCAGTAATTAATTGTGATTCAATCTGCTGTTTTTTCTTCCTTCTTCTCATTTAGGAAGCAATAGTTTGGCCTCCAGGGGTTGTGTTTGCAATTCTACTATGGCCTGGTGTATGGCCTGGTGTGTGGGAGTACATCCGAGTGAATCTTAATACCCTTGTTGATGAGAGTTGAGCGTTCAACAATAATTGCCCTTGTTGATAAGTGAATCTCAATTTGTTTAGGGGAATACCAAGAGAAGGAAGTACTGAGAATCATGCCAATGTGGCCACATCATCTCTCTTGCTTCAATGCGTGGGTGAGAAAACAATCTATCTGTCCAATTTGGTGATTTCCATTGCGAGAATTCTTGGACACAAAATGTATAAAACCCCCCCAAAATGACGTAGTTTTCGTGCAGTCACCATTGGATTATTCTGTACAAAACTGCTTACTACTGTACTATTTACCGGATGAATTCTCTTTCCCTGCGATTTCAGAGGTTTTTGCGCCTTTCAACTCTTAGTCATCTACATTTACTTTTGTTTTTGGTTCACTTCCCTCTAATAAAAAGCCCCCAGCGAAAACATGAACTATCTAATTTTTTTTATTGAACTGCTTAAAGCTAAGGGGATAACAGATGTTACTAATATATGTCTATTGAAGACCTGCAAACTGGGTTTTATCTGTGTTTGTGAACTGGATCTAACAACTGAATTGAAACAATTCCAGAATGAATAGAACAGAAGATGGTACTTGGTTTTTTGTGCAACCTGCTTATCACTATTTATATCTTTAGCTGTCTCTGATATCTAATGCTTTTTGGAAGTGATTGCAATATCTTGAATTCTCTAATGCTTACGATATTTGAAGAAAAATAATCTCACATGAGCCAAAAATAAACATTTCTAGCTTTGGATGCAGAAGAAAATCAGCATTTATTTTCCCAAACATGTTTCTATCAAAATCCCAATATATCATCTAAAAATATTTTACTTCTTATTAGATTAGTCAATACAGATGACTAATCTGGACGCATATCTCAATATCCTAAAGTTTGAGTTTGGGAAGGTCTGACTCTTAGACATGCATATTGTACCCGACTACCTGGTTACATGCTATTACATGATTTAGTACTTCACATTAGTTAGCTTTTACGAGTGCTTTCTAATTATGTGCACATGACAGGTAGCAGAATGAGCGTTTTTCTTGTGGAACGAACACATAGTGGGCTTGATTGCACAAAACCGACAAGTGATTTGGCTACATATTTTCGAAGCATTGCAAAGGAATATGCAGGGCCACTGGAACCAGGCGGTTCATGGGCTGACTGGCAATGTGCGAAGAACGTTCCTGGATATGGGCACAGGGCTGTTTGAAGAGTGGGACCCACAGTATGCAGACAGAGAACCTAGGTTCCGTGACTTGGAAGAGCAACACGAGTTTTTTTGGAAGAGAATGGTACACTTTACTTTTTTTTTTTTTTTTTTGACCTGTTTGAAAGTTACCAACTCCAATTATTCTGTGGTGAACTGTGGCCCTGCAGCTCTATGTATGCAAGCTACATCCTATTTTTTTTGTTTATTACGCAGTTGGCAAGGCTTAAAATTAAAAATCCCTACTACAGTCATTGTTTTTGGTGCGGAAAAATCCCGTAGAATTCATATCCATACTGGACACCCTATTACATTAAAGGAAGCAAGCGCACTGGGGGTTCATTTGATTTTGAATTGTGGAAGTTATTGGCAGCTTGAGGCTTGTATAGAGTTATTTTAGGAAACAAATTTTGTGTTTGAGGACTAGCAAACGAAAGGATGAGATCTATTTTTGGATAGGAGGGAAGCAACAGGTGTAACGTAAGTATATAATGCAACTAGAGGATTTGGATTTGTACATGTATCTTGTAACTTACTCAAGGTTTGTTGATGACCAAAGTTCTAGAAGGCAGAACTCATTTATTAGGATATTGCTCTTGGTGATGCGAATGATACGACGGGTAGTAAATTTTGTAGGCAATCTTAAATTTGCTTGATTTTGAAATGGACGGTGTGTAGACTTTTTTAACTGTCTACTTTAAAATTTTGCATGTTTTTTCTATCAGGCATCAGAACGCAATTTAAGGCACGTCTATTGGATGGATATCAGAAAATTATACCTCGTGTTTATTACCAATTTCCAGGTACGGACTTTTACATGAGGCTTTGGACAAATAATTGTTTTCTGAAGATTGTAGTGTTTTTACATTTTAATACTTTTGGTTACAAGGCCTTAAGCTAATGTAATTTTGAAGGCGTAACTTGATACACATCGTTTGTAATAGTCCCACTTTTTAAAAATACCTTGTCATACGATATTCTTACAGCATCAATGCCTCACTCCATAAACATCATCCTAAGCAAGATTGAGAAGAAAAATCTTAAATCGGGCCCGTAAAAAGAAAATAGGGATCCTTCCCAAACAAAACCAAGGGAGGCGCCAGTCCCCACCTCCACAGCCACAGCATGGAGGAGCTGCTCCTTAATCCCTTCATCAACCTCCCTAGAGAACCTTAACAAATTGGTTTTGCTATGAAGTCTCCTAAAAAATAAGGACTCACTATTCACTCCCAACTCTTATTTTAGTATTTGTCTCTCTCTTTAAAAGCAGTTTTTTCTCTCTAATTGTGTTCAAAATCAAGGAAGGCTAATATGGATTCTTCGTTACATAAATTGCATATTTGCATCTCAAGGCTACTGTAATCTTAATAATATCAAACAATACATAGACAAAACTCTAACAATACCTAGACAAAAACCTATAGGACCATGAGCACAACACGGTACGTGCACGGAGCCTTCAACTAGTCCATCTAATCAAATCAATATTGATAATGACGACCATTGCTATTGTCCGTCCACGTTCCACAAGAAAAAGTGAAACGATGGCCCTATCCGTTGCAAGATTTGAGAAGCCTAGACCGTATCCAGCAGAAGAAAATTTCATAGAGTATTTCATCTCCAACAAATCTTACTTGCTATTTCATATTCCAGCCGTTTAAGAAGAGGAGCCATCAGCCATGGTGGGTATTCAATCCACTGTAGCAATGGCGACGTTCCATCTGCCGTTTGAGATAACGGTGGAAATCTTGTCGAGATTGCCGGCGAAATCCCTCTGGCGATTCAAGTCTGCATGCAAAAACTGGTATGAGCTGATCCAAGCCCCTTATTTTATTGCCAAACATCTTCAAACCTAGTTTGCTCTTAATCATCTTGTTCGGACGTGTCATACTCTCGAACTTCAACATTGAGCAATAAGTCAAGGTGCATGCAAATTGGTTCGAATAAATGATTTAAAAAAAAAAAAAAAACAAACGAAGCAATCCCGGCTATGTCATCGTCAATGGGAAGTCAATTTTTTTTTTTCAAACTTTAGCTTAAGATGAACGGAGAGCCTTATCAATCTTTTTTTTAAGCTACTCTAGATAGTCAAGTAATAAGCTAGACTAAACAAACTGAAGTTTGAAGATAATTTTTTAATAGTTTAAATTTTCAAACCAAATTTTAATAATAATTGCTGCTCGGCTCCTTCGGCCTATTTATTATTAGTCTTAAAATTGTAGAAGTACCAGCATAAATTAGTAACTGTCCGACGTGAGCAAGGGCGGCATAATTGGGTTTGGGAGATTTGATAACAACCAAAGCCAATGGGAATTTTTTTTTTTTTTTGATCGGCAAAACCAATGGAATTTATGATGTTGGACAACAGAGCTGTTTGTGTGATCTTCGCCGTCCAAAGGTGAACGATTGTGACGCAGACAGCAATGAAGCCAGGTCCAACCAATGACTGCAGGTTTTCTTCATCTTTTACGTAATTGGCTTTTGGTGATTTGATTTTGGCAAGATTTGAGAACCGTTGACCGTATCCAGCTGTGGAAAAATTTCAGAGAGTATTTCTTCATCTGACAGCAAATCGTACTTAATATTTCATATCCAGCCGTTTCAAGCCAAGACGAAGAGGAGCTATGGCGGGTAGCCAATCCGTTGCAGCAAGGGCGACGTACCATCTGTCCATCGAAACAACGACGGACATTTTAGTGAGGTTGCCAATGAAATCCCTATTGCGATGCAAATCCGTATGCAAAAACTGGTATGATCTGATCAAAACCCCTTATTTTATTGCCAAACATCTTCAAACCCAGTTAGCTCTCAATTCCACCTGTGTCCTAGTAACCCCTAGCAATTATGAAACCCCAAAACATGACATGTCTTTGATTTACAGTGATGGGTCTAATAGTATTGGCAATATCAATCTCGATTTCCCATTTCTGAATTGGAGTTGGGACTATACTGGGAAAAAATATTTCAAGGTTGTGGGTATATGTAATGGTTTGGTTTGCATAACTCTGTCTCCCTTTGGATTTCCCCTGATGCTATGCAATCCCTCCACTAGACAGTTTCGAGAAATTCCGAATTTCGAATGGCAAAGGTTGGATGAGATGGAATGCACTTCTTTTGTAAAAACTAACCGGGTCAGTTTTGGGTTTGGTTTTCATTCCAGTGCTAATGACTACAAGTTGATTAGGATTGTGCTTTATTCTAGTCCCATCGAGGTAGCCATTATCCGAGCTCATTTGTACGTGATGAGCTCTGATTCATGGAGAGAAATCGATGTCAATAAGGTTTCGGTGTTCTTTGGGGAGATGAATAACTACGGAAGGTTTGGTAGCTTCGTGAAAATTAATGAACCTTCTGCTTCAGCAGTCTTGAACGGAGTTTTTTATTGGCGGGCATTATTAAACACAACTTATGAAGGTATCGTTATGTCCTTTGACATGGGTGATGAGGTGTTCAGAAGAATAGGATTACCGCCAGACTTGGATGAGGAATGTAAAACTACCTGGCAAATTACGGAATTGAAGGATAAACTTGCTTTGGTTATTTCTCCTGGTGACAAATTATGTGACGTGTGGGTGTTGAATGAAGACCAAAGTTCTTGGACTCAACAATTTAAAGTTGGAACTTTTCCCAAAATTAAATGGATTAGAGGTCGTGTGAGTCCGTGGTATTTGGAACGGGGCATGTATGATAGAATACGGCTGCACAGGCATGATAGAATTACACCGGTGGGAGGTGCGAAAAATGGCGAATTGGCAGTGACAGTCCATGGAGAAAGTAGTGATTTAAAGCTCGTTTTCTACGATCCTGAAACTTGGAAAACTACGGATTTTTATTTTGGTCAGATCCCATTTTGTTCTGATAATTACTTGTATGTGGAGACCCTGCTTCCAGTCATGCACACCAACAAGGCGTTGAATTTTTCGAACTGACTCTGGTGAGAGCTCATGTTTTGAATGCTTTTTCTGTTCATGCTTGTTTAAAATGTGATGAAATCATAGTGAAAGACACTAAAAGAATCTAGCGAGTCCAACCTCGCTTGGATCGTTCCGAGAGCTAAGACACCAAGAATCTTGTTCATGCTCAGTTTGAGTACCCATATCGCGTTATTTGTACATGGGGACTCTACTTCCAGTCGTGAAAATGAAGTCAAGTACAATGCTAGTCGTCCTTAACCGGGAGAAACAAGGGTATAAATGCAGCAGTGAATTCATGTAAGAGGTTCCTGTGCCCTCGAAGTAGTCCTTTTATATATTCATGTTTGGTATGCTTTAGTTTTCTATAATCATGTATTCATGTGTCTCATCTATGAGCCTCAAAGTGTTTTTTTCCCCTTCCGTAAGACTGTAATTTGACTTAGTTGAGTGTCAAAGTTGATTCATGAATGGGTGGAGGATTTTAAATATTCATGTGATAGAGTTTCTATTTCAATGACTGCTGAAGGGTAACTTTTGAAGGGCGACTTGCAGTAACCTTTTGAAGGTTCTATTGCTCTTAAAACATCATTGACCCTTTTTTTTTTTTTTGGACATTTGAAGGTTCTGTTGGAGATACTCAACTCGTTCATTAAATGAGTAGAAAAATCGAGCTTGAACTCGGCTCAGCTGTAAACGAGCCAAGTCCGGTTTATTTACTAAACAAGCCTCTACAAATGAGTCGAGCCGAGCTTTGGAGTGTAAAGCTTGACTCCTATATTAAACGAGTCCAAAACTCAAACTCACAAAAGATGATGATTTCGCCAGCGTCGAAGGGACTGAATAGCTGCAGTATGCCACAAACAATTGGGGGTGTATCGTACTACTTAAGTTAATCTTACTATTACAACTTACAAGCTATAGGAAATAAGAGCTAAAGTTAAACCTTAATGAAATTGTGGCAGTGCTTAGTTTTGTCTCATGCTCTCTCATTTAAAACAGAAGAAGGCATTTTTTAGTTTGTAAATTCCTTTGATTGCTATTCTACCCCTTCCTCAAAGGCCATAACCCTATATCACACAATTCTTCTTTGTTTTGTACCATTGGTGTTACACTTCGTGCTATGCATGAAATCACGTGTTCAGTGGTATATTTTCTATAGGTTCTTGCAATTTAATTTAAGGGAATTGATATTGGCGCTTCCTATTTTAATATTGGCACTCCTTTTTTTTTTTTTTTTGTCTCTATTAGGTGAAGCTACTAAACCACCCTTGTACTTTATATTACATTTACCTCTTTCTTCATAATTACAAGGGTGTTTTAGTAACCTAGTCTTATAGAGACAAAAAAAGGAGTGTCAATATCAAAATGGAGAGTGCCAAGATCAATTCCCTAACTTAAAAGCAAATGTTATTTGTTTGACCTTTGATATTGGGAAGCTAAGTTTGGGCTGTTTTAACCATAGTTTTATACCATCTATGTGAAATTATTTTAACTGAGAACTTTGAGAAAGCTCAAAGAGCTCATCAGTTGAAACCAGATTTTCCAAGGCAATGCTATGTCTTATCGTTGAAATAAGTCATGAAAAAATATTATGAACATGTCAGTTATATCTTAGAGGGTGTGTTCATTTTTGCAATGGGTATCTTCGCGGACTTGTACTTTTCTCCCTACTGGCTGTAGAGGGGTATAGATCTAATTACTATGAATAATTATACATGTACAACAATTAATCTCTAACATTGCTTTAATACACTTATATGGTGTGTGGAGCCCACACACACTTCACACCTTGTGAGTGTGTTGAAGCCACGTTGGAGGGAACCGGGGTGCATGTTGTCCCTTTGGGGACAGCATGCATGTTTTCCGATCTGGGCCGTCCGTGCTCGGCGATGGACAGCTTGGATCACATCTTGTCCAAACACATCCGAACCGTCCGCTACCAAACACATCCGAGCCGTCTATTGCCGAGCACGGAAGGCCCAGATTGGGGACAACATGGATGTTGTTCCTAAAGGGACAGCACCATCCCCCAATCCACGTTGGAGACTAATTGTTGTACCTCAATCGTTTTTGAATTCCGATTCGTAACTTGAAAAAAGGAAGACATGTTTGGCCACCAAAATGATCTTGTTCGGACGTGTCATAATCGTGAAATTCCATACGGAGCAATAAGTCGAGGTGCATACAATACAAGTTGGTCCGAATATCCTTTTATAGAAGGGGGAAAAAAACCCGAAGCAATTGCAGCTCTGGTATCGTCAATGTGAAGTCCTTATTTTTTTATTTTTTTTTTTGTATTTCTGTATTTTTTTTTTTTTTAACTTTAGCTTAAGAAGAAGGCAACGTATTTGAATTGCAGAATCAATAAAGATCTGTCATCTCAATATTTTAACTTAAACGAAGAGCGTTATCAAACTTTTTCTTCAAGCTGGATAGTCGTGTGATAAGCTAGACTAAACAAACTGAAGTTTGAAGATATTTTTCGAACACATTAAATTTTCAAACCAAATTTTAATAATAACTGTTGCTCAGCTCCTTCGCCCTATTTATTAGTCCTAAAATTGTACTCCCTCCGTCCATTTTTAAATGTGTTACTTCGTAAATCCAACTTATTCAAGAAACATGGTCATGACACCAATCTCATCAATTTTTACCTTTACTTCATACTTTTCACATCAACTTTTAATTTCACTTTCCAAAATTATCCTCCACTTTTACCCATTAACTCTTTACCCACTAACTTTTCAACGGGGCAAAATGATAATTTTACACACTTTAACCTATTAACTTTTTAAAATACAGACTTATTAAGGGACAACCCAAAATAGAAATGTATAACAACTAACATCTTATTGAGGTTGCCAATGAAATCCCTATTGCAATGCAAATCCGTATGCAAAAACTGGTATGACCTGATCAAAACCCCTTATTTTATTGCCAAACATCTTCAAACCCAGTCCACTCTCAATTCCACCTCTCTCCTACTAACCTTTACCAATTATGAAACCCAAAAACATGACATGTCTTTCATTTACAGTGATGGGTTTAACAGTATTGACACTAACAATCTTGATTTTCCATTTCTGGATTGGGGTTGGGAGGATACTGGGGAACATTATTTTTCTGTTGTGGGCATCTGTAATGGTTTGGTTTGCATAACTCTATCTCCCGATGGATCTAAATGTCAATGGGTGGATAAGTAGTACTACTGCAGTTATTTTGTAAAAATTGAGCAGGTCAGGTTCGGGTTTGGATTGTGCATTATTCTAGTCCCATCGAGAAAGCCAATATCCGAGCTCATCTGTAAGCAATGAGCTCCGATACATGTAGAGAAATCGATGTCAATAAGGTTTCGCTGTTCTTTGGGGAGATGAATAACTCCGGAGGGTTTCCTAGCCTCGTGAAAATTAATGAATCTTCTGCTGTTGCTGTCTCGAATGGAGTTTTTTCATTTGGTGGAATTTGTAAACCCAACGCTTGAAGTGATCATTATGTCCTTTGACATGCGTGATGAGGTGTTCAAAAGAATAGGATCGTTAGTCCAAACTTCGAGCTCGAGCTTGGTTTAGTTGCAGTCCTACACGCGATTAAGAGCTCCATGATATTGCTCGAAAGGGCCAACTTCAACCCGACCTAACTAAACACCAAAGCTCCTATGCCACCGGGCAATGATTGAGAAGATGATCAACCTTCTTGACATCCCTTTTACACATACAACATCAATTGACAAATGATCCTTTGCGTTTGAATCAAATTATCAATAGTAAAAATCTTTCCTTAAGCCACACAACAACCAAAAAAATCACTTTCAACGGAGCGTTAGGCTTTGTTCGGATTGTTTCTCAAACATTTTCAAAAACAAATTTTGTGGGGTCTACCTTCATCCCTGTTTGAGTCGGTGCAGATCAAGTTTTGACCAAGGGAGGACAAGTTTTGACCGAGGGAGGACAAATTCAAGTCTTGGGCAGATCACAGCCAATCACGTTTTGACAGAGGGTGGATAAGTTGTGGGGTGAAGGGGCCAGTGGGGCCTTTGTCGGTGGGCCTTTGTCGGTAGACCCCACAAAAGTTGTTTTTGAAAATGCTTGAGAAACAATCCGATCAAAGCCTTAGTTTTTCAAATTTCTCGCCAAGGGAATGAGAGATTAGTAAACCATCCGTGCAAAAGAACAAGTTCAATCTGATTTCTGACAAGTTTTTTATCCAATCATCCAATTAATGGTTAGTAGAATTTTGGCCCAAACATTTGAGCTAAGAATACTGTCCCCATAAATCCAATGCAACCTAACTTCAATGGTGTTAAAACAATAATTCCCCTATGACGAGAGAAATTTTTTGCAAGGCTATGGCCCCTTATTGTAAGGATGAAATTTGAGGACAAAACCTTAATTCATTTTCTTCACCCTCCTTAAAAGAGGGTGAACAAAACCCTTGAAATATGTGGGTCCCACCATAAAGTGATGTCATGCTTACCTCTGCAGTACACTCTTTACACTAAATCAACCAATGAGGGTTTTGTTCACCCTTTTTTAAAGAGGGTGAGCAAAATTGCACTCCATGTGACATCTGTCGGTGACGAGAGTCTTATATAAGCGTGAGAGGTGAAATTTTTCAAAAACTGACTTAAATCAGAAATTGGATTAAGTCAATCTTTTGGATTGATGTATTATGAGAAAGTGACCATCTTCATAAAACACAATAAGTCAGTTTTGGGTTTAAGTCAATTTTGTGGAATTAATGTTATGATCTAGAGGGAGATGACTAAACTTGCATGTTCAACGTAACCATCTGAGCTAATAATCCACCCAGTTAATGGATTGTAATTCAATGAATCAGCATGTTAAATTAAGTCATTATTAACAATATAGTGTCAGATATTGTCCACATTACTTTATCTTTAAATAACTGTTAAATTTATGATGACTATGTAAAAAAAGATATTTATTTATTATTTTGATGTAATTGTAATAAAATTGATTTTTTATTTAAACACACACCACAATAATGGATAGGATCTGGGGTCTTCATCACCTATACAGTGACATTGGCCATATTTTTTTTTTTTTGATCAATAGCAAATTTCATTCCAAGAAGCCTAACGGCACTTACATGAAACAATCATAAAGTCGGAAAGAGCTAAAACTACTAATCAAGGGACGCGAGCAACCTCATAAGGGCATATATGCTCAAAGACGCATTACTGCCGAAGCAGACCGACACAAAGCGGCGTAGGGTCCGTCCGAGAACCAGTAGAAGAGCATCCCAGAGCTCAATCCATTAGAACGGTCTTCGAAATGGCTGACGTTGGCATTCACGACGTAAGGAAAGCGAGTCCCTCACAATCGCAAAGGGATGCTCCAATGCAAGTTTCTGCTGACACTTCGAAACTTCGGGCGCGGTCAAAGACCAGACAACCCACAACGAGCCAGACCTCCAAGCAAGCACATCTGACCGGAGACTGGTGAACCAGTCCGGGAAGAACCAGACAACCAAAAAGCTAAGAAACAAGCAACCTTATTAACCCACCACCACCCACCAGATCTGGGGAGAACCCAGATCAGTACAAAGCCGGACCCAGCCGGTGGAAACAAAAAGACAGGAAACAACAAAAACAAGGAAACCACCGTCTGCCGCTCTCACCCGTTATTACCACTCTTCCGGCCGCCGAACACCGCCCCAGACTCCATCTTTACCGTACCAGTCAGATCCTTGAAGCTAGAATCGCACCTTCGTCGGAGACCGCCAAAGGGCCGATCAAACCCAAGAGCAAAACTACCACGAGTAAAGAAGACGAGCCGGGATGGGAGGGTACACACCGACAAGTGGGAGTTTGGGGGAGAAGGGGAAGAGGGGGGTGGGGGGGCAGAGGTGGAGGATGATGGCCGACCTCCACCCCCCAAACTGGAAAAACCCTAGCCGCCTAAGTTTAGAGAGAGAGGGAGAGGAAAGTTAGAGAAAAAGAAGGGGGGAGCGTTTCGAAAAATTGAAGGGCTATGACTGATCACATTGGCCATATTTCCTGGCTATATTACGAAAGATGTCTATTCCAACATTCTAAAGGACTGCTATGGAATTCTCCTCATCACTGCTTACAATGTGTTTGATTTGGTTGGCAAGTCTCTCGGAGAGAGAGAGAGGAGAGAGGAGAGAGGAGGGTGCCTCAATCAATGGTTGGAATTTAGAGGACGAGATCCAATGGTTTAAAAAAAACGGGGGCACTGGTGCCCCAATACCGCTTTGGGGCACCACAGCCGGACCCCTTTCCCAGTGGCGTTTTTTCAATGTTTTGCTTTTGACATCACTGTAAGGAAATCAGATTATAAGTTCAAAACTAATCACCATTCCCAGAAAAGAGAGAATATCTCAACTAGAATCAAAGACGTTCAATTTCATGAGCTGGATATGTACACTTATAAACAAAACTTAAGCTACAAAAAAATAGAAGTTTTAGAAAATCAGTCAACAAGCTCGTTGTCTGAATCATCACCATCACTCACCACTGCTCCACCCCCAAGTATTGTGTTTATGATCATTTGCTACCAACACCTCACACTTGCAGCCAAAGTCCGGAAACTCGAGGGTTCACTGCCTTCCTACCTTGGGAGCCCTCCTAGGAGAAGATCAACGCTCTGCCTTGGTCCAGTACCTCAACGTGCATCTTCCCAATGTGTCAAGGATTTCAACGTCATATGGATAGAAGAGTGGTCGTCCCACAAGTCGAACGTGTGAGACGCTGCAAAAGGCCAACAGGCAACAAGGCCAATATACACTACAAGAAATTTGAGATATTCCAGCGGCCAAAAGCATTGGCAAAGGTCTCTAAAAACACTACTATAGACCTGTGAGGTCTATACCAATGCTTCAAAAAGCCGCTGGTGTCTACCCGCTGCTGTATCTCTTTACCAGCGCTTTTTGGCAAGCGTTGGTACAACATTTATTTTACCAACGCTTTTGCAACCGCTGGTGTAGACTAAGTTTTACCAGTGCTTCAAAAACGCTGGAGTAGACTCAATTTCACCCAACGCTTTTAGCCGCTGGTGTAGGCGGCTGAAAACGCTGTTACACGGGGTTTTTTTTATAAAAAAAAAAAAAAAACCTGATTAATTACATTGGTCACTTGCCCGCACACCGTTCACTAATTTTTTTAGCAAGAACAAAAAAATATGAAAAAGCAATAGAATTCATTTTTCATTAGAAAAACTAATAATCCATTGCAAAATACCACAAGTAGAGCAAAGGCATGTTTCATAACCTTGTCAACATACAAAAGTAGATCAAATGTTTATTATTGTGCCAAAATACCATAATCCAAAGGTCCATAGGCTAAACTAAGTTGTGAACAACAAAGCAATAAAAAATTCACGATGCCATCCTTAACAAAATCTTCATGAAAGAGCTTTTAAAATGACGGGTTGAAATCACGCTTTTGGCTAGACCATCCTATTACCTGCAATAGAAAGGATGAAGAATAAGAACCGAGTCAATTTATCTTTAACTCCCACGACATATGGAAAAGCACAACATTGGTATATAGAGAAGCCTATAGCAAATAACTTTATTTGAATAGCAATATATGTCCCAGAGATGTTAGTTTTCGGCTTTACACGTTTGTCTCCCACCCCTCATTTATACTTGGACATCAGTTGGGTGTCTGATCACAGAAATGGGGGCCTATAATCCTATGTTCATGAACAACAAAAACAGAGAAGCATATTCTTGACCAAAGAAGTAACAAGTGTTCAAATGTAGTACTTGTCCAAAGCTAATAGTCCTAGTAAACAAAGCCAATGAGTTGGAAATAAAAGAGAAGAAAAGAAATTTGTCCAACGAGACTTGAAACCAAATAATTGTCAAGTATGACAGTATTTTGTGTTAAGCTAACTAGTTTTGTTGGCCTAATTAAGAACAGAAAATTGGTCTCAATGCCAAGTTTGGAGTTTTAAATGGTGTTTAGTCCAATTTAACTTATTTTAATGCTTCCAATACATTGATGAAATTTTTTTTAAGGCTCAAGGACAACATTAGACAAAAATACCCTTAATGAACTCTCTCTCCGCCCCTCTTCTGTGCAATGCTGGCAATTGATGATAAAAAAAAAAACTGGTATAACACGCTACTTTTCCTTTGCTGCCGATAGCGATAGGTCAGTGGTCATTGTTGAACTATTAAACCCACCTACCCATCAGTCTCTCTCTCTCTCTCTCTCTCTCTCTCTCTCTCTCTCTCTCTCTCTCTCTCTCTCACACACACACACACATGGGTGGGACAAAATTAATTTTCTCTCTTTAATTTTGGGGTTGGTTTCAATTTTAGGGTTCAATTTTAAGGGGTTTAGGCTCTTTGGGGTAGGATATAGTGGATTTAGGCATTTTAGGTTTAGGCACTTAGGGTGCACTTTCCAATTATAGGGTTTTAGTGGTTTAGGCACTTTCATAGGATTTAGGTTTAGGCACTTTCATAGGGTACCCTAGGGTCTTAGGCACTTTCATAGGGTACCTTGAGGTTTAGGTTTAGGCACTTTCATTAGATTTGGGGGTTTAGGCACTTTTATTGGCAAGCGGGGGCATTTTTGGAATGTGTAGGTGATTTGTCCTCTTGGCATTAAGGAAAAAGTTGATGTCCTTGTTGCAATAAAGACCCCTTTACTATGTCCTCCCTAAAAACGGACCCAATTAAGAAGCACAACAAGTCTACTGACCTCATGTATACACCACTCATTTAAGGTTATGATCACCGTGTCGAGTTTTTTTGCTTAGACTTCCTATATATTTTTTTTTTTTGCATAACACCAAAGTAATATCAAATGACTTCACAACATAATCAAAATTTGTCCAAAGTGCAGTAGCAGCAAAAGATCCTATCACATATGAGGAGGAAATATAACTCCACTAAAGAGCATCACCATGTGGCATCATTAAGATTTCAACATAGCAGTAGAGGAAATAATGCATCGTCTAATTTCAGAGAGAGAGTGCATGATCATAAAGCATCGTCTAATTACTCCGTGTGAAAAGTACCCTGAATTCTAGCAGCAAACAACTCCTCATCTGCATGGTCTTGCACATTCAAGTCCTCCGCCTCGTGAGGCTGCGAAGAGCTATGTGACTTGGGAGGTTCTGAAGTTCCGGCCAAATTTCGGCCAAGTGTGATCTTGATGCAAGTAATTTTTCAAGCAACTAAGAAGGCATAATTAAGTGTCCGAAATTCCAGCAGTTCACTCTAAGGACAAAACTAAGGCATACCTAGTCCTGCTGAAATTGCAATGGAGTTATTTGTGTCCATCACCCAATCTATCCAGAGAGCAAAACCATGGCATATCCGAATCTCCGTAAATTCAACCTGGACAATTTTATTTGTACAAACAGAATTTTGATAACGCAAGGGACAGTATTAAAACAAGCATGTTCAAGACAAATGATAACTACTATATGAGATTGGAATACCTGGGCTTTGCCAAAACAAGGACTTATTGGTTTTGAGAAATCAAACTCCATAACTGAAAATATCTTGCTGAGACCCTGAAATGATTCGTATACTATTGCAATTAAAAGAGGAAGTGAAGCGGTCACTTCCATCCGTAACTTCAAATCCTCAAACAAAAGTACTTGAAATTTTAGATATATGATATATCGGTTACCTTGTTCTGCCCACACTGCCAGATAAAAAAGGGCAAACAAGGGCTCTCTTGGGGCGGAGGTAAATTGCCACATCCCCCCAAGGTGGCATTCACAACAGAGTGATCAAAACCTTCATTTAGCTGTAAGCAACGGCGACTTCTCCAAAGATCCTACACAACAAGATTTTATTAAAGCCATGCAACAGCATTACATACTTGGCTCAAGACAAAATTACGTAGTAAGAGTAACTTACGGGAAGAGACATTGCACAAGCCTTCAGTATTCCTTACAAGGCATTATCAGTGCATCTTTTGACAGGACTGGGTCAAGCATAGTTTGTTCCTTCCTTCACATCCATTTCGAGTGAGGAAGAACAATTTAAGTAAAACGCACCAAAAGGAATGCACAAAAGAGCAAAATAAATATAGGCCTTTCAGTATGCCACTGAAACAGAAGATGTTTAAATGAGTAATCAGGGACTCAGGGGCCTCTACACCTCCGCCATACGTGGAGAAAGAATCATAGTTAAAACTTCCACCCGGTAAGTAAATACAAGTCCACATAAGTTAAATTATCTGGTAAGAAGCAGTTTTTAAACATCTCTGAACATGAAATTATCAGGGTTCAAAAAGAGTAAGTTAACCTATCAAATGTTTAAATTAAGAATAAGAGTTGTTTAAATTATCAAAATCATATCACCCATTCAGAGTTATCTTACAATGGCCTATAATTCCTTGTTCAGGCGTCAATACATACAGAATGAACATTGCAAGTGCTAATTATATAAAATTCAGCACTACAATCTCATACCAGACAGATGCAATATGCACACTTCGGACACACTATTTCTATTCGATGCTCAAATCAAGAAACACTGCACAGATTAAATGCAATAAATTATTTACCAAAACCGCAGGTTTTGCCATGGAAGCATGCTATCATTCCCACAATAATATGGTTCTCCAGCCAGGAGCTCAACCTGGAGATAAAACATAACATCTCTAAGAGTTAACATACAATTAAACAATTGGTTCACAGCATCTTATAAAACTATGAAGTTCATTAGAAGTAACAAAGAGAGAGGGAAACAGTTGTTATGAAATTTGGTAAACGGAAAAACCAAAGCAACATAAAACTGCATCCTTCCATAAGAATAAGCTAATTGAAAATTTGGTTATTCCTGTCCTGTTTCACAAGAATATGAACAGTTTCACTTTCACAACATTTTGTAGGAAAACTTTGAAAACTAGAAGCATAACATCAGGTTTGGCAAAGCATCGGAATTGCAAGTAAATAACCTTTATCTGATGAGTATCCCCCATAGTCAAGTTCTTTTTTCTCTTGTCAAGAACTTCAATTCGATCCATTGAATGACCATTTTCGCTAGCAACAGCTTGCAAATATTTGGCTCCTTTCTCTCTTAGCCCCGAAAACAATGAGATTACGTGAGATGTTTTGCACAGAATGGCAATTGTCAAAAAAATACTATCATCTGGAACAAGGCAGAGTGGGGAAACTCGACTCTTCAACTGCAAGCGAAACAACTCATATAAAGAACGATTCAGTGATATGCAAATGTAAAGGCAAAGCCATATCCACAATGCAGTACTTTTTCAGATTGCATTCAGCATGGTTACTCTGATGGTGTTGGTACATAAATGCCATGTAAAATTTTTAGTGCGATTAAAACTGGCTCTCTTATTTGGTCATTGAATCAGGGAAGCAGGAAATATTCTCCACTTCGACAAGCCCAAATATATTGACACGCCCAAATATAAGCAAACTTAACGTAGCAAATTCATACTCAATATACTAGCCAAATTAATAAGGTCAAGCACACATCATTTAGCAAAAAACAGGCAACACGGGAAACAACTATCAAAGGAAACAGGTAATAAAGGATACAATAGCTGAAACCCATCATCAAAGTAGCAGAAAAACCCCTTAACTAAAAGCAGAAAAACCCCTTAACTAGGGAATGTTGCTGACAGCGTAAGGAGAAGTCATTCCACAAAAAGCACGGGTAACAATAACAGAGATAAAAGATTTGACAAACTAACCATATGTAGTATAAACCCTCAAACGAATCTCTCTTTACCCTATCCAACAGCTCTATTAGCAGCGTTCCACCTATGCAAAGAATAGGTTCTGGAAGCTTGAACTTCTGCAGTCAATTCTCCTAATATCATTGTGAAAACCATCTCAAGCTAGTTAGTTTTGAAATAAGGCACTAAAAAATGAGGGACACTTGGAATATTGAGAAATAGAACCAAGTACAACTGCATTTTGTTCTGGAATTCGAACATAGCATCTTCACGACATAATTTTAACTTTGCTTGAGGTTACCATATCTTAAGTTTTCCAGTGTGATAAGATTAAAATATATTCACTTTTTCGAATGGTAAGACATGTTGACATATGATGCAACAAAGACCACGCCATACAAAATATGCATAAGATGACAAGTATCTGTACAAGAAAGGAAAAGATAAGCATCCAAACCTTCATATGGAAGGCAAAGAAGCCTTGCTTCTCCAATTGTTCTCTTTAGCTTGAAGTTTCTTTTTGAAGTCTTTCGTGCAAACAATAGTCTTTGAGAGGATAGGCAATATTCTTTCTGGACTTTCAAAGGATCTGTTCACGGATGCCGACAGAGATTCGACGATTACCAGCAGTTTGAAATGGAAAACCTTTCATATAGTAGGGGAGGGGGCAGAACTAAATGCAGACCAGCGCTATAGCCCGTTTCAAAGCACTAAGCACCACCAGTTTCTGTTTGAGTCCACATGGCTAACTCCAAACTGCATATGGGTATTTGTTAAGGATGAGAAAGTTGACGAAAAGATAAAATGTAGTAAACCAATTAAAATTTTCCTACTAAATTGATTTTGCTAGACACGTGAGATTTACCCCATCTTTTCCTTCCTCCCCTACTTTGCTTCCCACAAAGAACAAATGGGGAAGTTGTCTTGTTTCCCTCTTTTAACTTCCTCCAGTCGTTTGTCCTACCAAAAGAAATCTAAGCCACTCACATATGACTTGTTCCACTCACCAGAGCCATTGGAAATTGTGGTGAGGTATATGTCCAAATGAACGTGCTGCACTCATGACCAGCCTTAAACTCATCTCTTGAATCACTTCCTATTCCAATTGGGGACTTGGGATGTCCCGTTCGAAATTGCACCACTTTTGCGGAATATATAGGAAGGCCTCGTCTAAAATATGCTGATATGGAAACATAGTTCTGTCAGTGGAAGACAAAATTGAAATTCGGAGTCCAACACAAGAACAAGAACAACACAAGGATAAAGGTGTTCTGAATTAACCTTGGAATCTATGAAGCACCGACACTCCTAGGAGGCGCCGTATTGCCGTATGGGACACGGGGACACGGCGGGGACACGGCGGAATACGTATGGGACACGCCACGTGGCGTGTCCCCCAATTTTTTTGAATTTTTTTAGGGGGACACGGCGGGGACACGTGGGGGACACGGCAGGGGGCAAATTGTAATTTTTTTAAAAAATTTGGGGTCAATTTGTAATTTTTCAAATTTTCAGGGGTCAAATTGTAATTTTTTAAAATTTTTGGGGGTCAAACTGTAATTATCAATCTTTAAATTTCTTAATTTTTTAAATTTTTTTATAATATTTATATATATATTAATATATATATTGCCGTGTCCCCCGCCGTGTCCGTGTCCCTTTTTTTCAAAATTGCCGTATCCGTGTCCGTATCCATGTCCGTGTCCGTATTTGTATCCGTGTCCGTGCTACATAGCTTGGAATGGTTGTTTTTTTATTGATTTCGGTGATCACACACAACTTTGCAATCAACTTATTACACTAATATCTCAGTAACTATAGACCAGTAAGAAGCTCTATGTTCAACCCTATCTCTTGCTTCCAAAGTGTTTAGAATGCTTTCTTCAGGGTGATCAGTGTTGGATGCACTAATGGCCTTCACAACATAATCTTTTCTAATGAAAGGGGTAAAACCTCATGCTAAAAAGGCCTAAACCCTATGATCCCTCTTCATGCTCTCCCTTTCAATAGAATTTTGAGGGCCGACTCCTACAGGTTCTATCATGTTTTTAACTTCAATAACATGAGAAGCACTTTATATTTCAGGAAACATACATAAATAAAGCTGCTTGGAAAGGCCATTTTCAATCCTTGCAAAAAATTTAAAACACAAATCAGAGCTAATCACAGAAACAGATTAAACGACTTCCGTTGTTTTTTCAATTTTATCATAGATAAAGAGATACAGTAATCGAAATAGGAATTCATATTTTATAACAAGCATTTGGAAACAACAAAAATTTTGACGCAAGGGCAGTACCGACTCCATCTGCACTGAGCCACTGTAAACACAAAACAAACACTTCCTTCATCCCGCAATCTTAGCTGTCTAGGAAAGAGAAATCTACTAGTGATCGCATACAAGTTCAAATTGAAAGGCAATTACTTCCCAATATTAGCCCTTCATTATCACATTTGAGTATATTCATAGCCGGTCGCAAACAATGTATTGAAAAAAAAAAAAAAACCTTTGCATTTGTAAAGAGGATTAATAATTTAAGACATCCTAGAATGAAAAGATGGACTAGCAATATCAGACGGGAGGGGTATCCAAAGACTGTTATAGACCAGGATTCAGAATTGTTACAAACAATAGAACTTGACCACAGAGGCCTCCAGATTGATGAGATTACAAACAAATATAAAAGTTGACTGGCAGAAATTAACTGACATAATGATTATCGAGGTAAAGTTCGCAATTTTCACGGCAAAATTCCCAGAGTACATAAGAAATTAAATGACACCACTACTGCGTCCATGGATAACAAGCTTTAAAGGGAACATTACTTATCTGTAAATTTCTCGATTGTTGGGTTGTTCTGTCTATAGACAAGCGGAGGAATAGATAAAAGAAGCAACCATAGCTATCAAGATTATTCAGTTGTCACTGGGGAGACTGTCAGCATTGAGAATTTGAGACCACCTTCAGAGATTGAACAGTCACCATTGACGATGGGCTTCGAATGAGCGGCAGTCGACATCGTCTCGACCGACCGGAGTCTCTCAGTCGCCGGAGATAATTCTTATCGAAAGGGAAAGGTAGAGCGTAAATGGGAGAGGCAGAGGGTTTCAGGCCCGACGTCGTTTCTATGGGAAACACGAGAGGAAAACCGGTTACAAATCCTATATTATATTATGGTTTTGATTCAGTATATCCAAACCTATTTTAAGAAACATAAATTCATCCCGATCAAGTACTAATCAATTTTCAAATATTGTGGAATTTTAATATCATTTGTATTCTTCTACCTTCTACAATATAAATGTCTTAGATCATTAAAATATCACTCCAATAGATAGAAAACTTACTTAGAAGTCCCCAAGAGTTGTTGATATTGAAGGGGATATGATTCAATGTATCCGACTCTATTTTAAGAACTAGAAATTCATTTAGATTAAGTACTATTATGTATTTTATTCACAAGATATTTTTAAATCATATGTGTTTTAATAATTTCTACAAGAATAATGTCTTGGATCATTAAATTATGGTAAATATAGGTAGAAAACGTCCAGGAATTCTTAAAATTAAAACGGCGTCGTTTTAGGTACATGACATAGGTTGAACCAATGTCATGACGTGAAAATGACGTGGAAATATTTTTATCAAAGCAAAATTAAAAAATTCGAAAACCTCAAAACACACTCTTTCGTTCAATCTGTACAGAGAACGACCGCCTCCGCGAAACGCACCACCACTGGCAGCGCCTCCCGCCTCGCTCTCCACCTACACCTCCGGCAACGAACACACCATCACCGAGAACTCGCCGAATCAGACGAGCACGAGCGCAAATCAGACGAAAAGTTTATTCTGAAGTGTTGAATTCCTTCCTATTGTTTCAAGACCGAAGATTGATGCAGTGCTACAATTACTTCTTCAGCTCATGGAATTTGAGCTGATAGTTTTCAGTGTTTGCATTTAGGTGCCTTTTGATGGGTGCGTTGAGTTCTGGTCAGGTATGCATACTTCCATCCACTCTTGCTGATATGGAGTTTGGGAACGAAGTTCTTTGCTGTTGAGTTCTGGTCAGGTGCACAATTGAAAACCATTGTCAGACATAATTAGCACGACATTTCTCTGTTGTGCAAGTACAATGTGCGTACTTGTTGTACATTTAAATTATACAGTATTTCAGTAGTGAAGATTAATTATCATAAGAGCTTGGTTAGTAGAGTGAGGGTGTCCGAGACTATAACGAGATGGAGAGGGATGTAGCGCGGTCTTGAGATGCAGGATCAAAGCCCCGCCTTTCTACTACTTGGGTTTGCCCTTAGGAGCTAATCCTATATTGAAGTCAACATGTATAGTGCATAAAATCGGTATGGGATTAGCATCATGAAAGAAGAGGTATTTTTTATTTGGAGGAAGAGTAACGGTAATTAAGACTGCCCTTAGTAGCTTATGAATATACTAGCTGTCACTTTTCAAAATTCTGGAAGGGTTGCAAAGGTGATTGATAGACTTCAAAGTAAAATTTTATGGGGTGATTTAGAACAGGAGAGAAAAATACATATAGATACAGTTCAATTACTTTACTAAAACTCAAGGAATGCTGCAGATTCTGCATTTCTAGGGTTTGATTTGATTTTTAATCTACCTGGTTAATATTAGAGATTTTGGTTTTATATTCGTTCTTTAATATGGTAAGCCATGTGGATCTTTGAATATGTGTATGTACATATGTATACATAATGTATAAATTGTTCGTTAAAACCAGTGTGTTTGTAAACTGATTATTTTTCTTCAAAGCAACCATCAATCTATGTCTCTGGACGTGTTTCTACACTATTTTACTTTGTTTTCATCGAAGAGCTCTGCTGGGTGAAGTTCAAACTGCATTAGCAGGTATGAACAACACTCCTCTGAAATTAACAACAGATTCTGTGCTAATTTGAAGGTAGTTATGTAGCATACAACATGTTTGTTGAAAGAAGTTTCAGTAACTGTAGGACAAAGTCAAGTGGAAAAGAAAGAAACTGACCTGATTCGATACATCAACCACTCCATCCTGAATCTTCCTATCTATTGTTGCAGCAGTTTTGATGAATGCCTGCCTTAAACTTCTAACAGGGTAAAAAATAAATCCGACAAACAAGTATTGCTGTTTCAATGACCTGCAAGAACCTTGCTTTAGTTTTCTAGCATTCTCGTTTGAAAATTTGTTCAATTTTTACTCTTGACTACCCTGGCTTGGAAACCCATGTTCTAGAATTCTGTTTCTGTTAATTAAAACACTTGCTTGATGAATAAGAGGAACAAGAGCACAATGGAATGACGATTCTGTCTCTATAAATCTGATGCAGTTGTAGCTCTGATGGCTATTAAATATAGTCTTCATGACCCATACAATGTTTTGGAGTATTGGGACATCTATTCAGTAGATCCTTGTAGTTGGAGGATGGTTATATGCACTCCAGATGGCTATGTGTTTGCTTTGTAAGTTTACTTATTCGCCTGATTCGGTGCCTCCTTAATAAGTAGGTCCTGTAGTATGGTAGAAGTAAATGAAAGAGTAAATACGTTATTTATGTTGAACTCATTTTGGTTGCTTGCTTATTATACCATCAGAGGACTGCCCAGCCAGAGTGTATCTGGGGCCTTGTCGCCTGGGATTGGGAACCTCAGTAACTTGCAATCTGTATAAGTTGTCTTGTGTACAATTGGCTTGTAGTTGCCGTACTCTATGAATTCAGGTTTGATCATACCAGTTATATCAACTATAAAGTTTCAAATTCTTTTTGATCGGAATTTTACAATTGCATAAGCTGCTCAGAACAATGCCATTTCTGATCCTATTCCCTCTCCAATCTCTAAGTTAGAGAAGCTTCAGACACTTGATCTCTCCAGCAATAACTTCAATGGTGAAATACCTGGTTCTTTGGGTGACCTCAAGAACCTGAACCTGAATTATTTGCAAGTTTTATGAACTTTCTTCAATTTTGAGTTTTCTCATATATGTATGGGTATAAAGCGCAATATAGTACCTTCGGAGTATATTTGTTTCTTAATTAATACCATTTCTGTTGGTTTTGAGCAAGCCAGGTGATTAAACAACAATAGCACCAATAGTCGATTGTAACTTAATTGGCAAGGGCTGTTATTTATTTATTTTTTTTGAATCATGGGGAGCTGTTATCTCTTCTCTGAAAAAAATGAAAGCATGTTTCCTTGTTAGTTTCTTTCAGTGACAATGATTGTAATGCAGTTGTGGTTACTAGGAGAACCTGAAGCTGGAGGATCATCCACAGAATCAATGGTGGGTGCTGTCAAGAAGTGGCAAAGTCTCGACCAGAGAAGGCCCTGGAAACTTCGAGAAAATTGTGAAAGGAAAATTCGGCACTTGAAATGCTCCTCAATAGTACGATGGCTTAGGGACATTGGGATTGATATAATCTTTTATCGTTCAACTGCAGCATGCCTAGGTCGGAGAAGGTAATTCCAGAACTAATTATGCCAGTTTGATTTGTGAGGTCGTGTAATATTTCCTGGATGTTCAACTAATGACAATTATTTGTATTAGAATATTTATGAGCAGAATATTCATCATATTGTTATCTTGGTATACCACAGGATTTTTAACAATCGGAGTTCATTGGATTCCTTTGTCTATTCTGTTTGGTTGTGTGAAGAGGATAGACTCTAAACTGGAGCCCAAGCATTTGAGAAAACCACATTAAACCGAATCCTAAGAAATAGGAGTTCATAAAAGGGGCAACGATGGGAAGGAAGAACTCAATGAAAAAGATTGCGTAGTTACTTCCGCAGCATTGTATTTTTTAAGAAAAGCACTTGACAAGTTATTGAAATACCCTCCACGGGCACCCTTCTTTCGAACCCAAACTGGCATAACCTTAAGCAAGCCATAGTGAAAATGGTCAGGAACATCCCCAACATGAAACCCCTATACAATCACATACCAAAGCATCAGTATTAGATTCATTATATAAATGTCACTTCACCAACACTCACAGATTCAGGATATACCCCACTCTCCCAGTACTACTTCTGGAGAATCGCGAGCTTCTTCTTCGTTAGCATTCTGTGCTGATGTATTTTTGGTTTTTTCCCTTCTCCATGCTACTGCAGTTCTTTTGATTGTGAATGTGTCATTCTACGAGTAGGATCAACCGACGGAGCCAATTTCTTTCGTTCCAAAAGCTGCTGTTTATACTGCTCTATAACTTCTAGGCGTTTTCGTTTCGGTTCTTCATTCTGTCGTTTCAAATCGTTATCACAATTCTCCATCGCAATTCTCCATCGCGACATCGTAGATGAAAACGCATAATAATACACAAATAGATGAAGTTAGATGAACAAATAATATAGAAAGGCAAGCTTGCATTTTCTCCTCCACAGATTCATGTGCAGGTGAACTCCTTCTCTATTGATTTCTTTTCTTCTTAAATTTTCTTATCTGTGTGCTATTTACCCTTTTTGGCTGCACCTATGTAAAGGTGGTTCTTTGTTGGATGGGATTGTATTCGAAACAAGTGGTTAATTCATTTAGTCATTTTGATTTTAATGTTTCATACTAGTGATAAAGATCTGTTTTGGTGAATTATAAGTTTGCATTTGCTTATCATGTAATTTTCCTACTTCCAGAAATTGGAGCTCATAATTTTGTGCCATTTTCTTTTCATATAAGTTGGATGGGACGCTCTATTTTACTATTGATAATGGCGCTGGAGTTTATTTCAGCGTAGAATTCTCCGGACTAGGCATATGTGCTGGCTTTCTTCTTGTGATAATTACCAACTAGTGTACTTTTTTCATTTTTTCCCAGAGTAGTTTGATTTTCCATTTTTGTTTAACTATTGTTACTTTCTGTTTATGCAATGCTCTAAATTGCGTACAGATTGTGCCAACTGCCAACGTTTAGGTTTTGATTTGTGTAGTTGGGATTTTATCGTTTTTGGATGAGGTTGTTTGTCAAAGCGGTTTACGGCATCCAATGAACTGAAGAGGTGATGTTCACCAAGTAAATCTAAGGTTATAAAGTGTCATGATTGTCATTCCGCAATCAATTATTCTTAAACTTACTTTACCCCGTCCAAACTTCAAAGTTGAGAAGTAAGCTATTGTATTACTTTTCTAATTACTTCAATCCCGTTTATTCTGTTACAACATCAGATTTCACTTATTCATGCAACAGACTCGGGATTACTTCAAAAGGATGTGCTGGAGCCAAGAAACACGAGAACAACCAATATTACCATTTCTTTCAAATGTGCTCTCAGAGTCTTACAAAACTGATGTTCCTAGCTGTTGATTCTTTCTTTGCTTTTTGTTCTGCGGCAGATTTGAAAGAAATGGTAAGACTCTGCCAATATACAGTGATTGACGGGGTGAACAACCACTTTGATTGACGTGCTACATGAGGATTAATGGTGGAACTTCAATACTATTTCCTGCGTATGCATCTTTTCCCATATTATTATTGTTTACGCGGAAATGTGTTGGTTGATGTGGTAGTAGCACTTTTGCTCTTCAATTTGTTCAATCAAAAGTAGAATTTTAGGTGGTGTTGAACCAACTAAGGTGGAAGCCGACAATGTCTTGTATGCTTGCGTCCTCTAGGAACACCATTACTGGATTGTGTTTTCTGTATTTGCATATATCATAGTATTTGTTTACATCCATCCTTGTATTTGCAGTGAGTGGCTCCATCCTCGATTAGGCAGCTTTTGGATTGGTATTGGATTTATGCGTGTGGTTTGGGTTCTTGAGTCTGTGCTTTCCATTTCGGTGTGAGGTGAGCTCATGTCTTTATGAGGCGATGTTTTAGTGTTCGGTGTATCCATTTCTGATCGATTATGCTATGCGCCTTACCTTGTGAATCATGGGATGGGTTTCAGTCGTTTGATTGTGGCTTTGTTTCCATGTATGTATGCATCATCAGGTAAGGAGCTGTGCTTACTCGAATTTTATCAGGTTGGTTGTTAGAGAAGTTCTTCGATATCAAAACAGAGTTCATGGATGCTCCAGGTTTCTTCCAAATTGCAATGCCCAGAGTCTCAGATAGATTGCCACCTTCAATTCAATGTACAAGAAGTGGGAAAATTCTTTAGTTCTTTATAGCAAGTTAAGATTCATTTTTTCCTTGATCCTATTTTCTCTGTTACCGAGACAGATTGCCATCTTTAATAAACATCTCTCTCTCTCTCTCTCTCTCTCTCTCTCTCTCTCTCTCTCTCTCTCTCTCTCTCTCTCTCTCTCTCTCTCTCATTATGTTTTTATTTACAGTTTGGATTGTGATTCGCCGAACGATTTCATGTCTCTTTACGACTTGAAATCAAATCCAGCCAATTGATCAAGAACTTGCTTATTGAGTTTGGAGAAGCCATGGTTTACAGTGAAAGCCTTCAGGTCATGGACCTGATGAGTTGACAAGGTCATTTCAAGATCAGGGCATGAGTGTATTGTGACTTTCACTGGTTTTCATTGGCCCTCATATATAATTTTTAAGTCTTCAATCTCTCTTTGATCAATTTACTGTCCTCACCTTATTCTTATTTTCTACAATCTGACTTCCATCATTGTTACCCTACTCAACTAAAAGCTACCATAAAAACACCTAATGAGCATCCATATTTCGTTTTTCAGTTCCAACGGATTAAGAGGCAACTTAATGGTTTCATGTTTCATCCACATTTTTACCACTACCACGAACACAAACCTGCCCGCTACCATATGCACAAAATCTGTTCTCATTCAATTGCTGCAAACAGAAAAATAAAAACCAAAACTTTAACTTCAAACCTTTGCTAAACATTACCCCTACTTTCTGATCACAATACAATGAGAGCACATACAATGAGCAAACGGTGCACATCGGCTCCCACTAGTTTCTAATATAGAAAGGGGGAGCAACACTTTGGTATGGATTCCCAAATTGAATTCCCAAATTGCCACATAGTTACCCCTTGCCCTTTTAACTGTTAACCAATATTTTTTGTTTACGTTCGGCGTGCACGCGCATCGCGTCGGCCCAGAGCCCTAGTTCATATATGAGTAAAACTCAAAACTATTAACTATAAGTCTGAAACAAATCTCTGAGGAAAGCCAACAAGGGCTTATTTATTTGTTTGGTCGGTCATGAGCTAATGAACTATATGTCCACAACTATCACAGATCGAGTGCTTTGTTTTGTTACATGATTTTATGGGCTGATGTATTCAAGGGTAAATTCCACGCAAATCCCCTCATCTATGCCTCTTTTACACGGAGACTCTCCAAAGTTTAAAAGCGTCCAAATAGACCCCCTCATCTATAACCGTTATCTAGGTTGACCCATCATATTAAAAGTTCGTTAAGTGATGATGGGTTTAGACATCATTAGTTAGAAAAGACCACTTGATCATCGCATACAAACATCTCTGCCTCCCCCCTTCTCTCTCACTTCAACTTAGCAAATAGCCATTGAACCCTCCCTCTCACTTCAACTTAGCAAATAACCATTGAACCTCTCTCTCTCTCTCTCTCTCTCTCTCTCTCTCTCTCTCTCTCTCTCTCTCTCTCTCTCTCTCTCTCCCCATAAATTGGGTTTCTCTTGTACTCCCTCCGTCGCAAAATAGATGTCCACAATCCCTATTACACATTGAAAAAAAATTAGTCTCACATTGGATGTGGGTGGTTCCAGCAACTAATTAACTTGCATTGCACTTTTGATAGGTGTGTCCCGTGACTTACTTGGGCTTTTGATCTCATTTTTTATTTTGGTGACATGTGTCTCCTTTTATTTTACCAAGCTTCATATGTTATGTTGTAAGATGGAGATTAGTGAAGCTACCAACGCCACCACAACGATTTTTGTGAAGGAACGATTGCACTTTGTGATTGCTGCTACTCTGGAAGTCGTTTTCTGTTCCTCGAGTTTCAAATATGTGAAAAATCGGCCAAACCAACAAGCACATGAAGGGTGAATAATCAAGAAAGAGAAGAATAAAAAAACACAAAAAATGAGAGGGGAGGAGATTCCAACCAAAGTTTGAAGAAATTAAAAAAATCCAATGGGACAGCCTATCACACCTAATGGCCTAACCCAAAAGAGGCATATCAAATATTACAATGACACCCAAATAGGGAGCAAAAGCTCACAACACCCCAAGAAACCCTAAACCTAACAATAAACTTCTATATAGACTACAAGTCACCGCCGCCCAAACCCCGAAAATCACCACCATGCCGGGCAAAATGCTGGGGTAGGAGCTCACCAAGCCATTAGGCAAGACTCAGAACACCCAACAATGCACACGAGGGGAGACCAACGCCGACCAAGCCTCGGAACAATCTGAACCAGCTAGCCGTTAGGCCAAGAACCGGTTAACCCAAGAGAAAAGACCGGCGATGGAAACAGACAGAGCCACTCAATCGAGATGCATGGACGTTGGGGAGGAATCGTCGACGATCGCAGAAAGTATTGATGTTTAATGAAGGGGGTCAAAAAAAAAAAAAAAAAAGAGGAAGCAGGAGGAGAATATATACAACGAGAACAAACCCAATGGCCGCAACCCCAATGGAAGATCACCGAGAAAAAACTAGAAAGCGATCTGGAGAAAACGGTCCGTCGAGATCCATAATGTGACCAAGCTCTCGATCCATTACCTCCAGCCAACCAAGAGAATGAAAAGGGAGGGAGAAAGCCCGGGGGGCAGGACAGGCAGCGGCTTGGAGGAGTAAATTTTTCATAGGGAGAAGGAGAGGAAAGGTTCTAATTGATAAGGAATGGCTTGGGAACCCATAATATGAATCATGTTACGTTTTCGCAATGCCAAACACATGAAAAGAGGAGAGAGAATGCACAGAGCTCAACTTGCTATCAGCAGTGGCGACTCTAGAAGTTCGGAAGCATGGGGTCATTCATAAACGTCAAATACTTTTACCAATTGTAAATCAAAGAAAAACATCACAATAATGGCAACTAAAAATCTTATTCCAACAAAAATTAAATTTCAAGCTCAACTTAGCAAGCCAGATCAACATCTCCTTGTCAAAAGAACAAAACGAATGACTAGGATTTAAACAAATCACACAAATAAGTAACTTTTATAAATTTTTAGGAGTTATTCAGTGGTGTCACAACCAAATTTAGGGGTTTCATTTATGAATTTTTCGAAAATTTCAATATAATAGCAATATTTTTTTTCCCCGTGGGGTCGGCTGACGCCCCTCTCTACAATGTGGAGTCGCCCCTGGGCGAGGGACGAGTGATGGCAATCGCCACCACAACGATTTTAAAAAATGTTATTTCTTCTGTCACAATTTGTTTGTCCATTGAAGCCAATTTTCACATACCTATATCTTTCAATATGATATCTAAAAATATGCAAATATTGATCTTGTTTGGTAGTTCTCAATTTCTTCTATTGTATAAAGTTTTTAAAATTATAAAAAAACATTATAGATTAAAAGATATGAGCAATTCAAAAATGACAAGAGCGTTGAAAATGGACAAATAAATTGAGATGAAAGGATTGAGTATTATTAAACTAAAATAAAAGTTATACTGAAATTATATAAACCCATCACCGCTATATTTTTAGGTACTCTAGTTGCTTTACTACAATAAAGAAGCCGAAAAAACTAGTCCAAAGAAAAAATTAATGGGCCACATGAAATATTATGTAACATGTCTAAAACCAAATTTCAAACTTTTGAATTGCGCGCCCACTGACTATGATAAGTGGGTTCGACGAACATCGTTCATCGTTCATCATAATTTAAAAAGGGTTTTCCTCCCTCTCTCTCTAAAACCTATCGCTTCATCTTCCGAACTCATCGCCTGGGGGGGGAGCGGCGGCTCCTTCCTCCTCCCCCCGGGTTCTCTTCTTCTCCTCTCCTCCTTCTTCCCTCTCTTTTCTTTTCCCCTTTGCCCCCCTCCCTCTCGTTGGTTCTGCCGTTTCACTGCCTCCGGTGAACTGTTGGGTTCTCCGGGTTCTGTGCCTAACGGCGTTCGGCTGGTGTTTCCGACCTCTTCAGCGGCGAACGACGTTGGTGGTGGTGGTGGGTCTGCCCTTTCCCTCACGATGCCACCGGTTGTTAGGCTGATGGGCTTCTCCGGTTTGATGCTTAACGGCGAAGCGCTTGTGTTGTGGGCTGGGGGTTTTGTTGTTTTGCAGGGATCTTGTGTTGATGATGGATGGCGGTTGTGCTTGGTGGTGTCTGGTGTGGAGGAGGCAGTGCGAATGGCGTACGGCGATGCGTGGCGGAGATGGATGCTATTGTGCGGCGTGGTGTGGCCTTCTGTGGAGGGGCGGTCGAGCCGTTTTCCGGGACAGCAACAGGGGCTTGTTCCCCGGGTCTCCGGCGATGGCGTGGCAGCGGCTTGTCCTTCTACGGGTGGTCGTGGTACGTTGGTCATGGCAGCAATGATGGCGGCGACGGATGCTGTTGGGGTTCGATTTTCTTGGGAGCAAGGTGACGAAGGAGATGCTGTTGGATGCAATTGAGGGATGATTGATCGATAATGGCAAACACGACTGAAGAATTCAGATATTGATGTTCCTCTGGGGTGATGATGGTGCGGTGGCGTGTGCTTAGGGTTTCATTGCGCTGTTAATTTTTTCTATCCTGGGCATTATGGCCCATTAGGTGACGGCTTTGGCCCATTTTGGTTGGCTCCTTGCCAATCGTGTTTTGGTTGTTTTGGGTCTCGGATTAGGCACTGGATTCTATGAATTCTGTTGCTTTCTCCTTATCCTATTAGTCATTGTTCTTTTTCAATGATTAATGAAATTTCTTTGCCGTTCAAAAAAAAAAATAATTTATAATATGTGATTTTGATTTTTATCTAAAATCCATATATATTCATATCATAATTCATTTTTCCCGTTTTTTAAATATACATGTTCGCCACCATTCAAGTCAAATCATGACTCCATCCCTGGTTACTACCAAAAAAAAAAAATGTCGAAGCAACTAAAAACTCATGCCAATATTAATTTTAGGGGCCTTCAGTGTGACGGGTCTCAAAAAAGAATTGATTTTAACACTCCCATTTTGTTGTTCAAGTGCACTTCATTTTTGTGTCTTTATCCATTTCAAATTGCAAACGGGACATAAAAACAGCAAAAAAAGATAATCATAACCATAGCCCCAACCTGCTAGCAAAACATAAAAGAGGAGCAAAACATAATCTATTTTTACACACCAGGAGGACCAAGACCTTAGCTATGTACATATGTTACAAGTATGTACAATTTCTTGAGATCACTAGCTTCCACCTCAAGCAGTGGTACCCTCATTCAGCCCAGCGGCCGCGGACACAGACGCAGCCACGCCTCCTGGATTTGTGGTCAAGTCGGGATTGTTCCTCAGCTCCGCGGATGCTATTCCTTCCGCGTCCTCCCTCGTGGCTACCTTATCTGCTGGTAACCTTGCAGTTGCACCCTGCATTACACCATCCCATCATACAAACGAGACGAGGACGGGTTCGTATAGGCCATTTCTGAAGACTTACCTTACATTATCATGCACTATATATCAGCTGTCGATTAAATTTTGCTAGAGCAAAAGAGTGTTGCAAACACCGATGGCCTGGTCAGATTGGTGAATTATCCCCAACTGAACGAAACTCTATCAAGGATTCAAGCATTCAAATCCTACTTTCCCAAATTGAACTTAAACTGCCTAACAGAAAGAGGTAGGGAAAATACTTGGCATACGATAATTGGACCGAGTTCGAGTCATTTCCTTGTTTGATACAAGTAACATAACCGACAATTAATCGACCTATATGTACCTTTTGTTGGGCATTAGAGGTCACCACGCATAGAACTCACACACAGAATCTTCAGGAAAAACTCCGATCACACACATATGCAAACATGAAAACCTCTTGGGGAGCCAAAATTGGCTCCCTCTCACTCGACCTTACCCTCACGACTGCATTACACACCACACACTCTCTGCTCTCAATACGAACATACATAGGCAGAGAAAACAGGTTACAGCTCAAGGCATTCAACCCTTACGCATGAAAATGGATGGGGAGTAGTTGCCGACACAGCTGTCGACACTGGGAGGAAATCAACACCTTTTGCAATCGAAAGAATAGCGATTCATATTTACATTAATGGTATGCACAAATCCATGTCTACTTCAAAGGAGACACTCTTTTGGCTAATATTTAAGATGTTTCTAGCTTAATTTGAGGGCCTAAGGGGTTTTTGTGCAACAGAACTCCTCAAATAGCATCACTAAATACAAGGGCGGAGCCAGGATTTTTGGTTTGGGGGGTCAATAATCATGTACCCACGGACTGGCCACTGCTCACAAACAAATATAACATAAATTGGGGAAAAACTCACCTAGGGTTTGGATAAAGGTTCTGAATTCCAAAAAATAAATTGGACTTACTTGACCAAAAATGTTGCAATACTAATTAACTTATTAGAAGACCTGTGCACACAGAGTTGGGTTTCGTGCACGTATCATTGCTTTAAATATTGATCTAACTGGAAGGGAGTCAGATATCTTACGGTTAGAACATCGCCTAGCTTGATCTTATCTTCGTCCCGATCCAACCCAGCATTGTAAGCCGCTGCGGATTGAGCCGCGGCTCCCACTCCACCTGGAGTTACAACATTGGAGCCAGTTGCTCTAACCTCTGCCGCCTGAATCGCGGCGGCATCACTCTGTTCCACCGGCTTGTTTCCAGCTGTCGTTATAACGGCCTCGAGTGCTTCCCCTATGGTTATTTGAGCCTGGACAAGGGCTGCTCCGGCATCGGTTGCCTGTACTTCTGTGTATTGATACATTTGTCCTACAACCTGAAACAAATCAAGACGTTTTCTTCAGTAACAACATAAGCTTTTGATTGTGCAAAAGGAAATGGAAATGTAAATAAGGCTTATCAAGACTACAACATTTTTCAATTGCCAGTGTCTCACATAACTTACACACACATTGACTAATCTCGAAGTTAAACCCCGTCAAACGCAACGATATACCGGTTTCTCATTCCAAATTGCAGCCCCTCCAGTTAATAATCTCAAAAACAAAACTACCAAACGTGCATTATATCAGTTCACTTCACAAAAACGTGCATTAGATAAACTAGGTCCAATTTCTATTCCCAACTAAGCATTTAGCAAAGTTTGTTCTAAAAAACTACAGCAACAATGTGGGAAACATTTACTTTTGAGGCATGTCATGAACTATTTATTCGGCAAAAATTCTAAACGATGCATATTCACAAAGTTGCAAACACTCACAAACGCATCACTCAATGCAAGTGTGTGCGTGGCGTGCTAGCAAAGTCAGAATTCGCAAAGCATCCTGTTTCTTGGCATGTTTCTTGAGGTTCGGCTCTTAAAGGCTCAGCTTGTCTCGATTCTTTCAATAAATGGGCCGAGCTTGAAAATTATTTTTTGGCCCGTTTATTAGTGAACCGAGGGCTAAAGTCAGTACAACTCAAATTCCAAGGAGTTGACAAAATAGACATGAGAAAGCAATAAGTAAGTATTTGACCGTGAGGTCACATGATCAAATCCCATGGAGGCCAACTATCTCAAATCTTGGTGTTTTCGCCAGTAAAATTTTTTTGTTCCTATTTTTCTTCGTCCTATAGTTGCATGCATGATACAAACTGCACATTTTTTGAGAACTAAAATATCCGGACCAGTTTATGCGCGCATCAACCAATCTACTGCATATAATACAAAACTGCAAATACTATTATGGGGGGAGAGAGAGAGAGAGAGAGAGAGAGAGAGACCTGTCCACCGACTGATTCAGTTACAAGCCTGGTACCAGGATACTCCGTAGCCGAAACCTTAACCCCTCCGTCGCGGGCCGCGTCGGTCACATCGTCACGGCCAACCACCCCAGCTCTCTCGTTCAATGCAGCCGCCGCCTGCATCGCCGCCCCGGGACCGCCGCTCGGGACCTGTCCAAGCACGGAGGCCTCCGCCGTCTGCATCATGGAGGCATCTTGCGGCGAGACATCCTGTCCGGCGAGGTCGCCGGAGACTTGGAATACGTCGCCGTATTTGATCGGTTCTTGTTGCCGTTGTTGTTGGGCTTCTTGAGGCCGATGTGGCTGTTGTTGACTCATGTTGCCGGTCAGATTATGGGAAAAAAGTTGGTTTCAGATTATTTGATGTGTTTGGGGAGATGTAGGTGGATCACGAGAGGGTGATGTGTTGGACACGTGGATTTTGGGATGACAAGTGGCGGATGACGAAGGATTGTTGCTAGTACACGTGTAGGCCTGATAGTTAAGCTGTCAGCGGTTGGATTTACACGTGGCAGTTAGGTGGCCTACTCACTTTAGAGTGCACAAAAAATAGTAATTCAATCCACTCCCAAGACACCTTCTTCGTATTTTTCAGTGAACAAAGAGATTTGGTGCACTGAGGCACTGAATAATCTCTGAATAGTAAAATTGCGGTGATTGCCCGAGTTTGAGACAAATGGAATTACAGTCCCTTCTAATGGGGAGATTTCGTAAGGGGAAAAAAATGTGCTTAGATTTCTAGCAAAATCACTCAATTGAATTGAGTGAAAATTAAAGAGAAAAATAAAAAAATAATGTTTTAATTGACTTTTTCATTTATTCATCCAATCTCACCAAAAATGGTGAGATTTGGTGAGAATGAGCTGCCCTTTTCTCTCTCCCCTTTCTCACCATAGCACTGAGTTCCATCTCTCAGTTGTAAAGGTATGGAAAAACCCGTCAACCCAGAATCAAATCCCAAACATGGGGTCCTCTATATCTTAATATAAAAATTTGATAATTGAAATTAACTTTAAAATGTAATCGATAAAAAATTTCTAATTGAATTTGTAACGCGTAAATAGTTAATTAAACGAAGGAAAAAAAAAAAAACTAAGTGTAAGGCGAAAAACATGTAAATGGTTAATTAAACGAAGGGAAAAAAAATACTTGACAGAAAATTTGAACAGAAATCAAATTCAAGTATACTGTAGTAGTTATAAAACTCGTGAAAAAAAGGGAGACAAAGGAGTTTGAAACCACTTTCATTCAACAACACAAGCTGCAAATGGCAACCACAATACAGTGACTAAGCTATGCTACCTGCACATTTGAATTCACTCGCTTTATATACTTATTACCGTTTTTAATCATATACCTAGGGGGCTCCCTTTTTTTTTGCAAAATTCCAGAGGCCTAAAGCGGCTGCTTCGCCAGCCTACCCATGGGCTGGTTCTGCGTCAACCCAGCATGCCGATTCGACCCGAGCCAACCTACATTGACACGTGCGGTTAGGGAGGATAAACGAGTTGGGTTGGATGGATGATAAGCTAAATGGCAGTGAGTTGGGTTTTCTGTGCATTCGGGAGTGTACTATTAAGGTTGACTTTTTAATTTTTTTAACTAATGTAAGTGAGGAAAATGATCTGTCTCTTAAAGTGTAATAAGACAAAAAGCAACTTAGTGAAACCCCCTAAATCCTCTCAACCTATTATAAACCCGACTCAACCCACCATAAAATTTGTTAAGAAATACCCTCACAATCACATTACCATTAAAGGGGGTGTTCCACTAAGGAAGTGTTTTAAATAAACTTGCTTTTCACGACTTTTTATGTGATCTATTGTGAGAGAATGATCTGTCTTGGTTTTTGAAAAAAAATTGTTTTTTTGTTAGTTGAACATCCTCTTAAAAATGAGTAATGTCTTTACTTTTAGTATGCAAATTCTCATCAAGAAAACGCAGCATAATATGCAAACTATAGTCAAGAAAACACTTCAGATAACCCCAAGGGGGTTTGGTCAAGTGTTCATGGGAAGTCAATACGTATTTGTTCTTTTGAATCCCACAGAGGCTAAATGTTCCAAACCTTGAAACCACTAGTGGATTTGTCGGTCCAGACATATACTTCAGGGCCCCAGAAATTAGTCTATGTACACAAAAGCAAACCCGGACACTTGGTTATCAAAATAAGGTGTAATAGAAAACCCTTTGGATGATGTCATAAGAGAGGCAATTGAGGAGATTCAACGTGGAAATGACAGTAGGTACCAAGGAAAGATGCAGAGGAATTAGAACAGAGAGAAAATTGTACCATATGCAGTAAAACTAGATACCAGTGACACTGTGTTGAGAATTCCCAGACATAATGCAATCTATGAAGCACCGATACGGATACGAGATACGATACGATACGGATACGCGGATACGCGATTCTTCCAAAAAGTCAGATACGATACGTTGGGGGATACGTTGAATATAAAAATAAATATATTATAAATATATATAATTCTTAGTTCCTAAAATTTCATTACAAAAGTTCACCATTACAGCACAGAATAAAAAAAACTAAAAAAAACCTAAAAAAACGTATCCGAATACTCTAAAAACGTATCCAATACGTATCGGGAGCGTATCCGAGCGTATTAGTAACGTATCGGAGCGTATCCAAAACGTATCCGAATAATAAAAATTTAATTTAAATTACCGATACTCTAAAAAAACGTATCCGATGCGTATCGGGAGCGTATCCGAGCGTATCCGTATCCGATACGTGTCCGACACGCGATACGGAGGTCAAAATAGAGTATCCGTGCTTCATAGAATGCAATGGTTCATATCTAGTCGAAGCATTCCAGGCATAAAATGAAAACAGTAATTGCAGAGAGTAGATCTAGTTCATTTACACAGCATTTCTCGACCAAATTTCGGGTCTTTCGGGAATCTTATTGCACTGTTATTCAACTACAATTCTACAATGTCCACATTTGGATATGGCTGCTCTTGGATATGGAGCAACCAAACTTACTCCCTTCAATTCTCCATGCTTGCAACCTCCAAGCCATTACCTGCACATCAATACGCAATAAGGGTGAATACAATTCCACAAGTTGGAAGCTGGGTCTAGCTCATGGTAAAGAGTGCTAATGACTTGGTTCATGCCAGGAGTTCGACTCTCCCCGACCCTCTAACTCATGTCAATTGAGAAGAGATCTTTGATTGCTAACTGCAAACGGCTACTGGCAACGGCCACTACCATTGAGAGCTAACAACTGTGTCAATATTTCAGCAAAATAGGGCTCTACCCTTGAGCATACTTTTGGGTGATTTTCTTATTTCCCTACTGAATGAATATCAATCTCTAATCGATAGTGTGGCAGCATGCAGTTAAAAAAGGCAATCTGAAATTACAAAAACTCACCATCGGGATCGAAGAAAAATACTTGTCTGGTCTTGGCATTTGGCAGACTCCTCTGGTGCGTTTCGATTCCCTTATCCTACATAACAATGTCCGTAAGGAAAGGAGAGGAGAATTTTTCACATAAGTGCAAATGTATAAAGTTACTGCAAATTATGCTTCCTGTCCAATTCTCACCCTCTTCCACACGAGTCAACATAGGGCAACCAAATTTATACTCTCAAATAACATCTTTGCTGTATCACAGGCCAACAGTACCCTATTTTTACTCTGAAAGTTTAATTCTCTTCCTGGACTCCTGGTACTCTGGCAACAAGAACCTCCAAATCAAAATCTGTATAAATGCAACCACAGTTGTTGCGCTTTAAAACCAATTATCCTGGAGTAATAAAAAGAGCAAAGACCTTGCCAAACAAAACCGTTGAAGAAAAAACTAAAATTGTAGAACTGCTAACAGAAAAAGGGACTTTGATCTTGAAATCATGTTTCTTGCCATATCATGGCGGAACATATATATAGACATATATGAGTCTCTTTAGTTAGGGAATCAACAGGTATGAGCTCAGAATGAAAAGAAAGTCAACAGGGTGAGAGATGAATCCGCTAAGATTACAGCAAAAGAGTTTGACATTGTAGCGAAACATACTATTTGAATTACAAGGGGAAAAAGAATTGAAGTCTGAACCACTTATTTGTGTATAGCTCTTCATTTCCTTATACAGGCTTCAATCTCATCCCTCGGAATCTCGTACAAAAGTGCTTGACTGCTCGATGTCCTACTAAATGGACATCATCTTTACATGCATTGAACTTGCATCCACCATTAAAACCATAAAGTGAATATCCGGATGAATTAGAAGAACAACAACAGTATTAAACAACTACAAATTTCATACACGTATTCCCTCAGTATGAGCAAAATCCATGCATTACAACTTAGTTGAAGCACAGTAATACATAAAGAACCACATGAAGCCAAAAATCACAATTATATCTACAAATCCTTTCAGATCCCGCCATTGAGGTACTTGTACAGTCGAAATTGAATTGACATGGCAATATACTGTAATAGATCAAGAAAGAGAAGGAATATACCTTGAGGGTCTGAACAAATGAATCAAAATTGGCAACGGAGAAGCAGATGTGATGACCTCTTCGGAGATTTTTGGGGTCAGCAACAGCTGAAGTGGAGGTCCATGGTCCTTCTGGAAGATTAGTCTTTGGGTCCCTCTCGATGAGGTGAAGAAAGAATGATGGCAGTTTCAGCCAAATGACATCAAATTCAAACTTGGGGCTCTCGACCTGCTCAAAGCCAAAGATCTGCAACCAAAATCCACAAACACATACATACGTTTTAGTTTTTCTACTTTTCGTATAAGCACATACATAAATATATAAACAGATAAATTTCAGGAAAGCCAGTTACAGACTTGGGCCTTCCTATCTGCTTAAACAGAAGTATATATAACCAAACAAACTCCCAAATCCCCAAGGGGTAGCTCAAGTGGTAACAGGGATCAGCTGTAAAACCAGGCATCTAAGTTCGAAACTTAGCAATCTCTTGCGACAGTCCGCAACTCTTGTGAATTTCCTAGTCTCGGCGTGGATGGCCTGCCTTTGGCCGGACCGGAGAGGGGATTTAGTGGACGTGCTCACTATAACCCAGAGAAATCGACCAAATCAACCAACACAAAACGCGCGAACAATCAAGAAACTAAACTAAGATTTTTACATGCTTCTGGGTTTCGGGGACGCTGAGAAGCCCGAATTGCGGGCGAAGTACAATCAACCCGAATCAGGATTCACGAAACCCACATAGATATCTTTACCCAAGAGCCAAAAGATAAACAGATGAATGATGATGATTGTTTACCTCCTGATAGAATTTAGCGAGGCGCTTTATGTCCGTTGATTCTCTGGATACGTGATTGAGGCATGCCCCTTCAGCTGCCGCCATTTTCAGAGCTCCCGTGGCTAGTTTTTCTTCTCTAATCTGCTTAAAGTGGTTGGCGTTTGAGTTGCAGACAAGGAGGAAGAAGAAGTGGAAAAGAGGGAAGTGCGTACCTTAAAAGACTAGTCGGTGGCTGAACTAAAAAATGCATTTGGGGTGCATTTTTGGTGTACCTATAGCATTTTTGAAATGTTTAAGGGGAAAACGGGCTCCAGAACACGCCTTTTGCTAACCACGCTTTTAGAAGTCGTATTTAGCAAACAAGCGTTCAGGCCGGATTAGAATTAACTTAATTTTTTCAACTAATTCATCTTAACCCACTGTGTGAAAGCGTGTAACCAAAAAACGATTTCTAGAAAACGTAAGCAAACACGTTTTCACGTAGTATAGGAATAAAGTTCGAAAACACGCGTTTTATAATAAAGTTTTAAAAAAAAAACACAAATTTGTTAATGAACCTTCTCTTTTCCCTGGTACAATGGGTTTGATCCTGTGCGGCCAAATCTATTTTCATAAAAGAAAATTCACTTTGATCATCTTCGATTATGTATCAAACATTATTGAATTAATATGATTGTAAATGTAGTTTATATTCTTGACAAGTATCTACAATTTGAACAATTCATAGAAACAACTCAAGGATGCTGGTAATGCCAAAACCAAAAGTGTTGCTGCCAAAACTAAAAATGTTGCTGCCAAAACTCTGATATTTATTGCTTCCACAATTACCTACATGCCCTTTTGCCATTAGATCTCATTTATTACAAACTTAACCCTTTAATTTTAATCTCCAACAAAACCACTACGGTTAAATGAGACCTGTTAGTTTTACGTTATCATCGGCCGAAACGCACTTGGTTAAATGAGACATGTGCACAACATGCTTAGGGGTGATTTGGCTAAAAAGAAAAAATTGGTTTTTTGGTTTTTTCCATTTTGTCTTTACTCAAATTTTTTTTGCATTTATTAGTTTTCGGTCGATTTTTTTGTGGTTTCTTGGCTTCTCTCAACGAGAGAAATCTGAAAAGTATAAAATTATTAACCAAACTTAAAGTTTTTTGAATAAAGACGAAAAATAATCCAAAAAATTGGTTTATTTTGGTTTATTTTCGGCTTTATTCAAAAAACTATTACTTTTGACCATAATTTTGTACTCTTTGAATTCATCTCGACGAGATAAATCCAGAAACCACAAAATCTTGACGCAAAACTAACAAATGCAAAAAAAAAAAAAAAAAAAAATTTGAATAATGACAACCAAAAAACTAGTTTTTTCTTTTTAGCCAAATCACCCTAAGATACTTCATACTGCACTGAACTTAACAATCTACTTGTTTATTCCTAGAATCATATATACACAGCCTTTTTTTTTTTTCTTTTGGGTTTTGTTTTTCGTTTGATGCTTGATTGTTAGTTAATGTTTCTGCTTCCGAAAACACAACAACAAAGCTCGTACACTTTATATGATAAGACGAGATGGAGCCTCAGCTGGAGCCTACAGTTTTTGCAATCTTGAATCACCCTAAAAGCAGTTAAGAAAGCACTCCAATAAACTTAGGGGAAATTAAACAATCCAAAACTCAAGGGAGAAGTAAAGATTTTAGAGCAAACAATTCAACATTGACATCCAAATCCAAGTCAAATTAACAGATCACATAACATAGGAATTCTACCCCAAAAAGCTTCAATCCAAATCGATCCAGATTACGACATCAATTCCAAAAAGTTTCAAAATGATATTATAAAATAGTAATAGCCTCCACAAAACTCTATTACGCATCACTTGGAGGACTTGGAAGATAAGCCTTCATTACTACCTACAAAAAACAAAAACAAAAAAATTATGAAAGAGGTATCAAAACTACTACGCATCACTTGAGGGGTTAGTTTTGTGATAAGAGAATGAAAAGTTACTGATGATGTAATGAAGGGCACATGAGTCATTGTAGAAGCAAAAAAAAATTAGAGTTTTGGCAGGAACAATTTTGGTTTTGGCAAGAACAATAGTGGCTTTGACATTATGAGCTGCATAACTCGGCATCATTTAACAATCGATCAGTTACGACGTTGCAGTTTCTGTTATCTTACAAAAAATATTTACGATTTTTATACCATGAGTTTGATCTAGTGAGGCCAAATCTATTTTCATGCATATTCAATTATGTATGAAACAGAATTCAATTAATATGGCCTTCGATGTGGTTCACTTCTAAACCACGCAGGTTGGAAATGCGAGGTAGCGTCATTTTCACAAAATGAAGTTGATCCAGTAAAGCCAAATCTATTTTTATAATAACAAATTCACTCAAAATTTATCGGATTATGTCTCAATCAGTATTCAATTACTTTGATCTTCGACATAGGTTATCTACGTGACAATCTTTACAATTGAACAATTTTGTTCATAAAAATAACAAGATATGAGTTCTCAATCATAATTCACAATCTATTAAAAAAAAAATGTGAAATATTTCTAAAAAAAATGTGGTTCACTTTCATAGGACATGGTTTTCAGTATCACCTTGCTAACTTATGCAAAGAATGTGAAATATTTCTAAATAATCACCAATAATCTCTACAAGAGCATTGATTATCTCTAAACCGATGAAACCGGTGATTATCTCTTAAAATAATTTCTCTGCCAACAATGCCTGATATGAACTTAATCGCACTATGGCAATCGACACAAACCCTAAGATTTTTCGTTATCCGTATAGGGACTCCAGGAGGTAAAGCAATTAGGCCGAATGCAAGGGCTATCTTCTCACTGTGGTACCAAACTTCTGTTTCTTTCTCTTCCTCTTCTACATCATATAGGGCTTGTTTGGTGTCTGGTACATATCCAGCTGCCTTCATATCCATCTTTAGCTTGGTTAGCATTTTCTGGATTTCTGAGTTCATTGCATGAGAGGTGTCTTTTGCTTGGAACACATGGACTGAGTTCTTCACAGAGATCCAACTGCAGCCCACGCCCTTCTTTATTCCGATGTCCTGCATTTCCTTCCTCACAAGGTTAGCTTCTTCCCACCTGAATTAATTATAAGGTGATTAGTATAAATAAATAAGCAAAATCGTAAACACTGCATTAAACTCAACCTTAAAACATCGGAAGAGGGTCACAAACGCATTATCAAAAATCGATCCTGTCATTAGCAAAAACGTTTGACGGCATAAACACTTAGAAAGCTGTACTCAAGACAGCTTCAGTGAGAAGCATTAGTAAGGCATGTACTAATGCCTTACTAATGCTTAGAATTGTAGATCACCAGACTTGATCAAATATCATGCCCGCAAGTTCACTTACAAAGGCAGCATGGACAGGGACTCACGTGCTTTCTTTTTTCTTTTGTTTTCATAGATGGCGTTAGTAAGGTAATGAGTGAGATTACTAAAAAAGGTATCCATGTTGCTCCATCAGCTCGAACGCAAAATCTCCAAGAACTTAGACACATGCTATTCAAGCAGCAAGAAACAAAGAATAGAGTTTTTTTAAATTTGTAACAACGAATAATTGACTTCAAGTAAGGTAGTGCCACGAGAAAATTATCAAAAGTCTACCACCGACCACTGCCAAGCAAAAATATACTTGGCATTCTCCTATTTCTTTGGCCAGGACTTCACAACAAACATACATGGAATTTCTAAAGTCAAAAGAAGTGAAAACCATTTTGCGACTTCTTGGAAGTTTAGTAGGAGTATGACTTTAGACAACTAGTTTTATAAGTTAAAATAAGTACCTGCCAGAAGCAGCAAACAAATTTGAAAGCACGACATGGTTGCCAGAGTCATGTGGATCAAGTACGAACAATTTTTCAGCAGCAACTCTTCCTAGTTCTGGCTTTCCATAAACTCTACAAGCCCCAAGAAGTGCCCCCCATACTGAAACATTTGGACGAATGGGCATTCTCCTTATAAATTCATAGGATTCCTCCACCTTCCCTGCTCGCGCAAGCATGTCTACAACACATGCATAATGCTCAATCCCAGGCACAATCTCATACTTCTCTCTCATGGACTCAAATATCTCCATTCCCATTTTCACTTCCCCCGCTCTACTACAGGCCGATAATACACACACGAGGGTCACATAATTGGGTCTCAGCTCAAGTCTGTCACATGTCATTTCTTGGAACAATGCCAAAGCCATGTCTACATGACCTTGGTGAGCATACCCACCTAGCAATGCATTCCAGGTCACTAAATTCTTCTCACCTATCTCATGAAATGCTATCTCACAATCGTCTATACTTCCACATTTCCCATACATGTCAACAAGTGCACTACCAACAAATACATTCTTTTCTATGCATGCTTTTGCAGCAAGCGCATGGACTGACCTGCCCAATTCAAGGCCTGCAAGCCCAGCACAAGCACTCAAAACACTAGAAACCATATAATCCGTTGGCTCAATCCCTTCTTTCCTTGCCTTCAAGAATATCAAACAAGCCTTCTCTTGCTCATCATTTTGCTCATAAGCAGCTGCCATCGAACTCCAAGAAACGTTGTTACGACTACTCATCCCACCAAAGACAAACTCAAAGCAACCAATCTCATGACATTTCCCATAAAAGTCAATCAACCCATTTGCAACCGAGACATCCGCCTCGTACCCATAACGAATTACATAACCATGTAACTGTCTTCCCAGTAGCAAATCCGAAGTGTCCGAGCATGCATTGAGAAATGCGCAAAACGTAATTCCATCACCCCCTCCACCACTTCGTCGAAACTCTATAAACTTAGCAATACCTGTTGGGAATTTATCACACATCTATCACAAAACATTGAATAATTAAGATACGACATGAAACACGAAAATTACGAACATAATCACTTAAGGATATTAGATAATTAGAGTTAAGAAAATAGCCTATGAAATCCTAGAATGCATGACAAGTCACTGTCTTAAAGTCATATTCGCTTCTCTTTGTGAAGGTTATGATGGTCGAATACCACACCATAAGATGCACCCAGAAATCTCACAGAGTGTCTCCACGTTACATGATCAGTGGAAGATGGAGTGCCAAGCAAGGGTGAAGGGAGGAAGAGTATAGTGGGGTCACTTGTGACCCACTGAGATTAAGAAATCACGTAGAAATTGTAGAATAGTTATCGACTTTGTTAAATTTTGAGAAAAATATATCAAAAACCACCTCAATAGTTCTATTAAAAATCAAACTCGATTCAATTCTTAATGACTAGGTATTTGACCCCGCTACTTAGCCCTTGATGCCGAGTCTTTCTGTAATTGCTCAAACCTTATAAACAAATATAATGATGAAGAAGAAAGAAGGAAACTCAAGATATGAAGAAGTGACGTCTTTCATAACGATGTAAACATATGAAAGACACAAAGACATGTCAATGGAAAAAAACCTATTCATTTACGATTATATTAAAACTTAAATTCCAACAATACCGCTATAAGGCCGCCCGTCCAGCACAGAGTTCGAGATATACGCATTCCACGTCGCAATATTTCTGTGAGACATTTCATCAAACAACTTACAAGCATCATCTCTTAGCCCCGTTTTACAGTACATATCAAAGGCACTACACCCAACATACTCATCAATCATTTGTCCGTCTTTGATTGTCAACCCATGCAGCTGTTGACCCGTAACCGGCAACCGGAGACAGCCGGAGGCCTTGAAAGCAACGGGGAAGGTGAAGTCATTGGGGTTTACACCATCGCGGCGCATGCTGGAGAAGTGCGTTAGGGAGAGGGAGAAGTGGCCATTTTGGACTGTGCCGGAGATGAGGGAGGTCCAGGTGACGACGGAGCGGGTCGGGGTGAGTTGGAGGAGGAGGTGGGCTGAGTTGGGTAGGTCGAGTTTGGAGTACATGTTGATGAGGTGGTTGGAGAGGAAGGGTTGGATGGTGGGGGTGGAAGGCGAGAGCGATTTGAGGATTTGGGCGTGGATGGATTTGCCAAGGAGGGGGGAGTGGAGGGAGAGGGAGGATTGGAGGAGAGAGGCGAGGAAGTTTGGGGTAAAGGACATTGTTTGGAGTTTGGAGAGAGAAGCATGGTTGCTACTGGTGGTGGTTTGGTTGGTGCATGGGGGTGATTGTCGAGGTAGGAGAGGGATAGATACGAATTGGTGCATGTAAATTGGTCCGCACTTATTCCTAACTAAAAGTGGGGAACGGAGATCTCTACGGAAAATCAAGAATTTAAAAGTTCACTCAAATTATTCAAGTAAATATAGAAGTTGTTAAAATTCAAAGCTAGTGATAAAAGTAGTTCCCAAAAATAATTAAAACATACCAAGTCACTCAAAAGTGTTATTGATGCTCTTGTTCCTTTTTTTTTTCGGGGTTTCTGAGTAGATTAAAATTTTATTTTCATAGTCACATAAAACAGAAAACAGAAGTAAAAGAGAAAAACATTGGTCCTTGAGAGAGTACCAGATGGGGCAGCACTAGAAGAGTTGAGATGGGCTAACGCTAATTTATATACTTAACGGCCTCGTTTGATTCGCAGACTAAAACAAGTAGGATTGATAATCCTGGGATTGGTAGTCTTGGACTATTTGTCCTGGGACTAATTTAGTCTGAAATCTCACACAGTCCCTTGTTTGATTCGTGCAAGATTGACATCAGGATATCCCGTGTTTTGGCTAATCCTTTGTCTGGTTCCCTAAACAAAATTTTGGGATTAATATCAGGACTATCTATTTCTCTCTCTCTCTCTCTCTCTCTCTCTCTCTCAAACCCATTTCAACCAATGATTCTTGAAAAAGTTTAACATGAAATTTTCATGACCAAGTTGAAATTTTTCTAGCACTCTCAAAGCATTTTTTTCAAACTTGTTCCATATGCTGTGGTGATTGAAAAATTGGACAAACACCATTTTTTTGGGGGGGCGGTTAAATTGACAAACACCATTCTTGAGAATTGTTTCCCAAAGTGCAGGGAAGAACTTCACTCTTGTGGGTATGAGTTCAAATTGCTTTAGCTTTGCACATAATTTGTGAGGGAATAATTTGTGGAAACTGAGTCAAACAGCAGCAAACCACCACCGCTATCAGATATGCCACCGAACAACAAATTCAACCACGGCAAAGCTTCCACTTCTCAGCTACAACCACCGCCTGAATTTTTATAGGCAAACCCAGTGGGCACATGTTAATCGTCTGAATTTTTATGGGCAAACCCAATACTTGTTCATGAAAGCAAATAAAAAGAGATCAGAAAGGGGAAAAAGTACTAAGAAATGGAGAAATCAAACGAAAACAGATCTGTAAAAAAATATGAAGCAAAAGGGGAAAAAACGATGAACATATTAGGGTAACAAAGCAGTGGGTGAAATCCATGGAGCTACTTGAAATTGGCCTCCGTCGATGGAGCTGCTCGAGATTGATGATGGAGTCGCCTGGTGGTGTAGAGGGAGGTAGAGAGAACATCGCAATCAAAAGAGAAAAGAGCAGGTGATTAATAGGGTTGAATGGCAGTTTTGCAATTTGGTGAAATGTGGCTTCCATGTTTCCTATATGGGGATAATATAATACCCCCATATAGGTACTAAATTAGTACCGGTATTAGTAATCCCAGCTGCCTTTCGGGAACCAAACGCAAGTTTATGCGGGATTAGACAGATGTTGTCCCATCCCAGCCTTTTAATTCCTGAATCAAACGAGGCCAACGGGGACGCAGGGAGGGGAGGGTGGAGGGTCGATGATTGGGAAGAGGACTGACTATACTATCCCTTATCCGATTCCCAAATTTAAAAAAAAAAAAAAATTCCCCATATTCTACCTGATTTCATTTTCTAAAAATTCCCCAAATCTCTTACCCGTTCAGGGAAAGGACGGATTAAATCAGGCGGGTCGGCTAAGATGGTCATTCCTAGCTATAGCTACGACAGAAGATAGGCATAACGGTTATAGCTAGTAAAGACAGATCCATTGACAAGTTGGTGAGGTATTATGTTCATGTGTAATGTAGATCATCCTCGTGGAATATACTAGACTTGATTATATTTTCATATATTTGTTGATTGTTTTTCCACAGTTTGGGTAGTTAGTATTAGGCTTAGTTTTCCGTTTGATTTTACCATGATTTTAGCAAACGAGTTTAACAGATGCTAAAATCATGACTTTGAAATAAAAAAAATGAAGCGGTTCCGTGTATCATTTTTCGATTTTTTTTGCACCAAATTAAAATACTCCTCGTGTACTTTAATTCGGTGTGAAAAAAATAGAAAAACTACAAACGGAACTACTCAATTTTGTGATTTGAAATAGCTATGATTTTAGCACCTAAACTCATTTGCTAAAATCATAGTTGATTTTAGCAATTGAGTTGCTAAAATCAAACAAAAAACTAAACCTACTATAGGATATGTCAATACCTCTTTCTTTTTTTTTTACCCATTGTATATGTTTATTCATTCAATTATGGCGAATTAAAACTAGGAGTGGAAATTCTGAAGACACCTTGTTAGCACAATACGAAACCTTTTTTTTTTTTATAAATAAGTTGTTCATGTGCAATATTGCTAAGTGTATAATTTTATGTAGGAGTACATACTATGAAAATAATTAAAAATCTTAACAATGTCAACCCGAATACGACATAGTTTTAAGCAAATCAACTTAGTACCCAATTGGCATGTATATGTTAACAGGTGTTTCGACACGAACCCGAAAAAGACACCAAACCCGCATGGCACGACACGATGTCTATCCCTAGTGCCTATTGTCACAAGTGTCCTAACACGGACGCCGTCGTTGTGACTTGTATCATATGACAGGAAAAATAAATTGAGTGAATCCTATTTTTGGAGCTTCAAATAATCTAGGCGCAACGTTCTCTCTGTCTGTTATTACAATAAACTCATGGCCGCATAATCTTGAAAGGGTGATGTTTAAGTATTTGGACAATGTTCAACCTTCATTTTATCCCTTTGGAACTAAATTATTCCACCTCCCCCTCTCTCTCTGTCTGTGCTCTCTGTTTTCCTCCGTTAAATTTCTGGAGGAGAGACAGAACCAAAGGCCAAACGCAGAAGGGCCTCTCACAAGGGGAAGGAGCTTCATAATTTCTAAATGGAATTATCTGTTAAGCCCAAGACTGACTCTCTTCTCCTCGGTAAAGTCTCAATGCTCCTGTCCCGATGGAACGGGCTTCAAATGGCAATCCAAAACGAGTGGGGTGGCCATGATTCCCTCAAGAAATCTGAGCAACTTGCGTACGATATCGTCTCTTGGTTCTCTCAATCCAAAGGTGATGAGGGTCTCTCTTCCTCATCTTGCTTCCTCATCATTTCTAGTTCTGAAAGTGGAAAACCATATACACTTCCAAATTTTCCCCAAGAAAATACAAAACATGTCGTGACGACAGTACTGCTTTCATTCTAATGGAGATGACATTCTACAACATGAATATAGTGTAGCCTATACGTACAACTTGAGCTAGGAATAGAGGTATTAATTTGGTAAGCTTATTTATTTTTTGAGTTTTGCTTATGGTTTGCAGAGCCACCTTACGTAGAAGATTTGGAGAATTTGCTGCATGAAAGCTTGTTACTTTCTTTCAACACAGACATTGAGGATGGCAGCATTGAGGAAGTATGTGTTCTATTCGTCATCTCTTCCCCTGCTCAGATTCAGCACAATTTCTTTAACTTAGGCACATCGATGGAAATCGTGAGAATGAATGAAATGTGATTCCGAAAAATTCTGCAGGTAGTGTTAAACCAGTTATGTTTAGGTCTCAGTGTTGCTCTGTGAAGCTCACGAGAGATCTCACTGCAGGTTGCAGAGCAATTGATGAATTTGCATGAAGAATACTTGCAAATTGCAAGGGATACATTAATCAATAACACAGCTGAACGGCAATCCAATCTCCTAAGCACAAGGTAAATCCCACATGATCTACAGGTACTAATAGTTTTCCAGCTTTTGGACCTAGATCTTACCTCTTAAAAAGCGTACACGCACTGGCTATTTCAAGCTGCTTCGCATTCTTATGCTTTCTACCAAAGATCAAGAGATCAATGGAACGAAAATTATGCACATTTTTTTTATTTCATAATGCAGGTAGGCTTTGGCCAATATATGGGTACGTTAAAACTGGAAAGATGAAACAGAGATTAATCACTGAAATATGAAAGGGGACGTATCAATGTTAAAATCCAAGGTGCCAGGCACTCGGCAAGGAGGATGAACGAAAGCAAGATCAGGTCTCAAATCAGAGATGAAACTTTGCAGCACTACATCTCAACCGGGTAATATAGAAGCTCAGATACAAGAAACAAACAGAAGATATACAAGAAAGGAAAGAGATGCCAATTTTCTTTTTTTTGCTTTTCATTTCTCTCCTAGTTTCCCAGATTGATTGTTAGTTGTCACTAGATGGGAAAGTAGTTGAAGGTTGGGATCCAATTGCCACAGTCCTAATTTTGTATTGGAATTGTTTAGCACTCAAAGGATTGCCCCTATTTTCACATAAGTAAAACTTCATGCACTTCTCCTGATCAAGTACAGTAAACCTTGTATTATGTCTCACTTGATGGCAATGTTTTGAGTACTCAATCCCACCAGCGAGTAATAACTTTTGGCTAACCAAACTCAATTCAGTGCCAGCTTATAAACACATACCATACTAAAATGGATGATACCCACTTGTAATTCCAACTTAAACTGCAGCAAAATTCATTTAGGACTGCACGTTTAGCGAGTGGCTAATAGCTTGATTATATGTTCATTTCACCTTTGAATCCTTAGCACATTTGCCCTTCAACAGGATGAGTAATAATTTGTTGAAGCGAAGCATAACTAACTACGTGGAATGGTGTATCCCCATAATACTACTATTACTCTCAAGCTTTGAATGATAAAACTCACAAACGAAAAAGGTTAAGAATGTTGAAATTTTGAAGAAGCTTCATGGTGTCGCATTCGATGCCTACGGTGAGATCTCTTATGGCTACGGCCATTCCTTTTGGGAGATATGCTGGAGGTGCTAGTAGGATGAATCTCCTCACTGCTGCCCGTGACTCCAAAAACACAATCAAAAGGATTTGTGATTGCATCCAAATCCGGGCTCCTCTGCAAGAATATATGGGTCAGATAAAAGGTAATATATAACTGGGAAATGAGAAGCAAGATTTGAAGGGTGGGAGTACTTGAGGTATTTATTGGAGGCACAAAAAGAAGACTAAACCCTACAGACTTGTTTTACTCTTCTCTAGAAGTGCTATCATCATCATTATCATCTTCATTACTAAGGACATAATATCAGAAGTGTTAATAACAGTTTTACAATTAAGGGCAGTAGGCTTACAGCTACAGGAACATCCTTGGGCTCATTAGTATTCTCCGTATCAGTCTTCTGCAAATCGGTATTTTCACCATAACCATGATTATCACCATTGTGAGTCCTCTGAGAAAGAGCAACATTATCGCTAAAGAAATTCCGATAACGCCACCTTATCTTTGGCTGATCTGTGGATGAATCATCAAAAACTTTCTCCGAGTAGAAATGCTTGGTGATGAGCCGCATGGTCGTTGAGTTATCACCATATTTTCTCAATATTCTGCTTTTGCGAAAAACTTTCAACAGTAAATTATCCAGACAGAAAAAGCAAAAATAACAAAGACAAAAAGAAAAAAAGAAAAAAGTGTGCAGATGGTAGTTGGTGAGGTGGCTGGAGTGGGCTTTCAGGGAAGATGGTGAGCACATACAGCAGGAGGTGGAGGAGATAGCCAAGGCACCCTTCGGAGAAAGAAGGTGGATGAATGGTATGAGCTACAGAAGAACTGAAGAAAGAAGCCACAAAGAAACATAACTTAATAGTTTGATATATTGGTGTCCAAGGTTGATGAAGGGATCTCCCTACACAAACCATCAGGAGCAGTACTCCATGACAAGGGAAAAAATTGGGTAATAAAAGATCTACTTGCCTCAACCTCAACACCCACCCCCAACCCACATCTCCAAAACCAGAGCTACAAGAAAACTCACCAATCACTTCACCTAATCAGAAAATAGATTGCCTCCATCTACGTATTCATTAATCAACTTAAAGGTAGTTTATAGCAGATAAGAATCTTATCAAAATTATTTGCCCAATGCAAGAATGTAGCTTGGATGGTTGAGAACTGACATATTTGCTAACTCCATTTGCATCCTACTTCCATCTGAGGAAAGTATATGTTCAACGGAAGAATCTAGTGATCTATCAAATCTCCAAAAGGCAGAAATAGCAGCAGCTCCTGCAATTATGTAGAACTAATGAATAGTGCAGCAAAAGCACAATACTAATGAATATGCAAAAGAGATCTGCAACAATGGTAGGATTATAAATACACTACACACTCATCCATGCAAATCAGAACTAAAACCATCATCCCTGTTTCGTACATGAAGAGATATACATTTACAATCAGCATGTGAAAGTTTACTACCTCTATACTGCTGCTAGTCGCTTTTATTCCTTGAACATGGAGTAATTTAAGACGATAAGCGCATGATGCTCCGCTTCAATAAATGAGAGTTTTTGGTGGAACAGGTGAATCACGCGAGCTGGTTAGATGTGCGGGATTTCTGAAGAAAGCCAAAATTCATGGTTTCACAATTTTGGTGGCTGCTAAATTAAGGCCTCCTTGGGGTGAAAAAACCAAAATGGTTTTTTGTTTTGTCCTTAATCAATTTTTTTTTTGGCATTTGTTAGTTTTCGGTTGGTTTTTTGGATTATTTTTTGTCTTTATTCACAAAACTTTAAGTTTGGCTAATAAATTTTTACTTTTTAGATTCCTCTCGTCGAGACGAACCAAGAAACCAAAAAAAATCGACGTAAAACTAACAAATGCAAAAAAAAAAAAAATTGAATAAGGACAAAACAAAAACCATTTTGGTTTTTTCACCCAAAGGAGGCCTAATTGGCATTTTATTTAGTTAAGTGTACTTTGTAACTTTTGTTGAACATCAGGATCCCCTTCCGTGTAATGTGGCAGCAATCGGGAAGGATTAGAACAAAACAAATTGCAACATGCGGAACAAATCACAAGGTTTAATATCATACAAAAGAGTGCAACCTTTTGTACCTCGGATACAACAACTGGGTGCCGTACGTGTCTAAATGTCGGATTCATCTAAATCTTATGTTCAAGGACATCCGGGCACAACCTGCCAAACCAAATCAAGCGCTAGCAGAATCAATTGGGGCGGCTACATGAATCCTCCACTCTATCAAGACTGCTAGATTCTTACTTCTTGAATGCTTCATACTTCCTAATTGGTTTTTAAAACTATTAATACTTTAAAAATATGATAAGCTCGGCTATCTAACGTACTCGCAGGGTGCATGTCCAACTAGAAATGTCGTTTCCACAACCTTGCCCACGTGTGTCCATAATGGGTACGTAAAAAATATAGAAGAATCGCTCCCACGTACATTTCACTAGGGTTACATAAATTGATAACAAGCAAAAATAGAAAATGCTCCCAGTTAATTTCAGAGTATCACTCTCAGAACCATCTGATCCAAATGGTCAGCGGAGGAAACCTCAGAAGTCTTCCATTTCTGCCTCCAGTAAAGGATGCACACACACACACACACACAGAGAATCTCTTACCTGCTGAAAGGTTGATGCGATATAAAGTACTTAGCCTTCGAGTTGCTGCAAAAAAGGACCATTATTAGTTTCAAGAGTTAATAAACCTCAACATTGCAGCATGAAACCACCACATACACATCTACAATCCATATAGTGCAAAGGGAGAAATTAGAATTGCAAAGCACAAAAGATATTGATGCTACGGTACAGGTACACTATGACACTGTGCCGGAGAGAACAAACATTATTCAGGAAAGAAATTAAAGCTACATAACCCACCAACATCATCATACATCAAACACCGAAGTTGAACAAGACAAATATATAGTAGTCCAAAGTTCTAAATTGCAGTACACAAGTAAACAGGTCACTGTTATATATACCGGAACACAAAGCCAGATATAACAAACTTTTGTGGGGAAAGAAATTAAAACTACAGTACCCAACACCGTCATTGTTCATCAATGATCAAACAATGAAACCAAACCCCAATAGACTTATTAATCGTAGGCTTTTAAAGATAAGTGGCAGTTCCGAAATGTACATGTGAAAACACCACTCAACTCCCATTTCCATAAAAGGAGGATTGAAGTTGTAATAAACAAAGCCAAAGTACCTAGCCAAGTGACACCAGCAGCAACAACACCGCCAACTGTAAATTCCCTGAGAGCATCAGCTTTGCACGCCATGAGAACATTTGTTTCTTGACTCGTCAATTTTTCCTGCTCATTCATATCACACCCAAAACATGAACCAACCTTTATCTGGTAATACTTCAATTCAGATGTCCATACCAAGGATTACGAGTTTACAACTAACAATAATCAAAACCCATCTAAAAGTAAACACATAGCGGTTATTCGGCTGATTAGTCAAAGGTTTGGATTAAATATCCTTGGAGTTTCTAGGTTATGAATGTAAGTATTAGTAGAGGATTGCAAATTTGTTGGACAAACATATTGGAATTTGTCCCACATCTGTTAATTATCACCTCGAAAACTAGTATAAACAAACATATCGGAATTTGTCCCACATCTGTTAATTATCACCTCAAAAAACTAGTATACGAGCCTGGGCGGCCTCTCCACTCATTGCCAATTGGTTTTGAGTTGGATGTTTTAACATGGTATCAAAGCTAGGTTTTGAAGGCTTTTCCCCTTTGTTTGTGCCATAGTTGCACTTTGTTTCATTGTGATTCGTATGTTTGGGATCCTTTGTTGACCTCTCTGTGTGCGAGTCTGGGGTCTCACATGCAGGGGTGTATTGGAATTTGTCCCACATCTGTTAATTATCACCTCGAAAACTAGTATATGAGCCTGGCAGCCTCTCTACTCATTGCCAATTGGTTTTGAGTTGGATGCTTTAACAAAATAACCCCCAACCATGCGTTACGTAATCCAATCAGAGATATGATAGTAGTAATCCCTTCACAACTAGGCTAGTAGGATTAGCCATTCTATGTTATCCCATATCCCCTCCTCATTATCAATCCGACCAGCCAAACATAACCAAAAAGCACAAATTCATAAGTTTCCTCAATAAGTGTTGAAGTATGAACTTGACACCGAAATTTGCAAGAAAATGTAAAGAGAAACTTTTAAAAGACTCATGGTTGGTGATGAAGAAACTTTGTTGGATTTACAAATATCAAAATTCAATCAAATGCGGAGAATATGTGTTGACTTAACCCAAACTTCTCGCGATAATACTCCACATCAGAAGTTCAGAAAAAGAATAGCTACCACCAATAATCAAAACCCACTAAAAAGTAAATGCAAAACGAAAACAAAATGTGTATGTGTAATTGTGTATTGAGGATGATAGACTCTAAACTAAATTTGCAGACTTATACGAACTATCACCAATTTAACAAAGAACATTCAAGAAAATGAGAAGGGAAACTCTGTAAAGTCTTGGGCTGGTGAAGAAGCAATTGACGCAGGCATCTCCCTATTACCCAGTTGGTATCTTAACTTTCTTTGATTAACAAACCATCGAAATACGAAGAGACATGGGTATTACATACATTGACATATGGGTATGTCTACAAAAACACAGAGGATACCCATATATACCAAAGTAACCGAACTACACACCCACATTTTCTCCCCATAGTACTTCACTCCAGCTGTGCAAACCAATAATTGCTGTAAAACACAAATCAAAACCACCCACCTAAAAGTAAACAAGGAGCATCAAATTCAGCTAGAATTCTAAGCAAATACTGAAATTTAGCAATGGATTTTTGCATAGAAGGGAACCAATCCCAAGTCTCGGGCTTGACGATGAAAAAATTGATTTTGCAAGCATTGGGCTCTTACCCAGATTGCATAATACTAACTTTTCCCGAGTAGCTAAACCATCGAAATACGATCAAATGCAGAGATTAAACATAATCAAACGAGGGAATGTGTTTGAAAATAGAGAGGTAACCCTAGAAATACCTGCTTGGATCTGAGAATTTGCTCAAGTTCAAAGAGAGCCTCTCCCATTCTGCTGCTTTACGACCTCGACAACCTCTATCTCTTCGATCAGGGATAAAAAGGGTTCGCCTGGAAGAGAGGAGAAGAGAATGTGCTGCTTGTTTACCCTGTCGGCCGCAAAATAGTGGTAAACGACAGGGGTGTACACGGTCCGATCGGATCGGATTGGCATGAATCCAATCCTAATCCGCGAGTTATGGTTTTTAGAAAATACAATCCGTGTCCGGACCAAAAGTCTCACGGTTTGGTTCCAATCCGAACCACGAGTCACGGATCGGTTTCGGTTTTATCCACGGATTACATGTTATATAAGACATTCTTGTTTACGGTAGTCGTAATATGGCATAAAAATTAAAAATAAAATCAAGAAGCATCCCAAACCCAAACGACATTATTCAACTTGAAAAATACACCCAATAGCTGGTTATCAATAAAATACACATCCAAACATGATACACCCAGTAGCTACATGATCACAGATTCACATCAATAAAAATACAACCAGTAGCTAATACACCCAGTTGCTAATGAACACAAGCATAATGATACACCCAGTAGCTAACATAAGGGAACCAGTAAGGCAGTGTATATATATATATATAATAAAAATCTCACGGTCCGGATCGGTTAATCCACGGTTTCGAAATCAAAATCCGTGTCCGGACCGCGAGTCACGGTTTACTATTTTTTCAATCCGTGTCCGGACCATTAATCCATGGTTAAAATCCAAAAAGCACGGATCAGTTCGGTCCGGACCGGATTCACGGTTCACCGGTTTTTGTTGTGCAGCCCTAGTAAACGAACACTCAAAAACTTCTGGCAAGGGAAAAGCGGGGTTGTCGACCACCTCTTCTAAAAGCGTGTTCGTAATCACGCTTTCACTACTTTTTTTTTCCCCCATTTATAACCCACATAAAGGGTGCTTATGAACCACGTTTTTAGAAAGCGTGTTTGGTAAACACGTTTTCCAGCCAAATTAGGATTAACTTAATTTTTGGGGTTAATCCATCTTAATCCACTGTGAAAGCGTGAAATGGAACCACGTTTTTCATAAATGGTGTTTGCCAAAAACAATTTCACGTACTTTGGGAATAAAGTTTACAAACATGCTTTTTAATTAGGGGCACTTGAATAATAATTCTTTTACTCACTTGAAATTAGAAAATCATTTTGAGCCTTTTTAGGAGTTATGTTTTCATCCCGAGATTCAAAAGAGACCCTAAAATGCCCTTTATATATATAATTATAGAATCTATAACATATTAGGGGATTGAGGACTGAATTAAAAGTTGCATATAAGAGGTAGTAGGAAGTGGGCCAATTCCAAAATTAGGAGGTCCTCCACTGCAATTACGGGATTGGGATAAATCTTTCTCACATTATCTTCTGATAAAAAAAAGAAAAAGAAAAAGAGAGAAGATAAATCATTATTCCACAAATTTTGCTAGCAGACTCTTCCTCTTCCATTAAAAATCTAGACTCAAAAGAGATTTCAATAACGTCATTTTTAGTCCAAATTCATCGCCCATCAACGTCTCAATTCTTCACCCAGGTTTGGGATAAATTCGATCCAATGGCGCCGACAATAGTCCTCTTTCCTGGTGAAAAAGTAGTCATCCAGAGTCCTCGTCGTTGTCTGGTCTCCGGCATCCCAAATCTTCCATTCTTGTTGCCGAAATCCCAACTCGACTCATTGGGTTCAGAGACTTCTATCGTCCAACAACGGATTCACTGACAACTGCGACCATCATACCTTCAGCTTTCTCGTTGATGACCACACCTTCAATTTTATCACCTGATCTTTTAGATCTTGCTACATTTTTTTTAGAATTACACATGGATTTTGTTTAGTTCAATTCATGGTATAAGTGGTTGGATCTGAAAAATTCATTGGGGTAAATTTTATCATAAGTGTATTATATAATATACACCATTTTTTGATTTTTTTTTTCCTTCACAGTGTTGTGGGTTAATGTTAATGCTCTTTGACTGTATTTACCGTGATTTCTGGTGGGTATGTTCGTAGATGGTGAATATTGGTAACTAATTTACCATGATTTCTGGAGAATCAGTGGTACGATAGATCCTAGAGTAAATCAATCTACAAATATTTACCATGATTTTTTGCACAGGTTTTTTTTACCATGTTTTGCTGCATTTTTTTTATATTAAAATATAAAGCCACTTAATGTTAATGTTCCTTGACTGTATTTACCATGATTTCGGTGGGTATGTTTGTAGATGGTGAATATTGATAACTAATTTACCATGATTTCTGAAAAATCAGTGGTACGATAGATCCTAGAGTAAATCAATTTACAAGTATTTACCATGATTTTTTGCACAAGTTTTTTTTTATCATGTTTTGTTGCATTTTTTTTACAAGTATTTCGTCTGTTTTTACCATATTTTTGTTATATTGTTTTTTTACCATAATAAATGAAAAATTTCCTTCCATGGTATTCCATAAAACAAGTACCATCGTAAAAATAGGAAGTGCGAGTAGCAAAAGTTTTTGGATAAAGATACGGGTACAGAAGTAGTGGTACAGAAAATGTACTGAGCTCCTTCGAGGATCCACTTTTGGGTCCCACACGAGTGATCCGAACCGTTCATTGTTCTTAAAACGTTTTTCCGAGGAGTCCCACCAAATTTCAGCTCAATCGGACGGTTGAAAGTGCTCCAACCAAAGTCCCACCGTTCCAACCAAAAAAAAATTTCGTTGGAACGGTGGGACTTTGGTTGGAGCACTTCCAACTGTCCGATTGAGCTGAAATTTGGTGGGGTCCCTCGGAAAAATGTTTTAAGAACAATGGACGGTTCGGATCACTCATGTGGAACCCAAAAGTGGGTCCCCGAAGGAGCTCGGTGCATTTTCTGTGCAAAATGCTCTGTACGGGTAGCACTGTCCAAAGTTTTTACCATAGTAGTCTGATTTTACCATTTTTGTATACGTTATGATTTTTTTTGTACCATGATCATTGCTACAAGTTCTTAAAAAGTTTTTACCATTATCAGATATAACAAACCATATAAACTACCGTATTATAGATATGGTTTATATTTACCATGGTAGTTCGACTTGCAAAATTTTTTACCGTACTTTATGATTTTTTTTTTATCATGACCATTGTAACATGTTCTTTATGATATATATACGTCACCGAATCCTAGCAATGCCCAAACAAACACCTCGGTTTGGAAACTGATGAATATGGTACGAAATGGAAAGCTGTGACTTTTGATTTTATGATGAAAAGACTTATACATCATTCAAGATAATCCCCCCACCGTCCTCTGAAATATTGGATAACTATCATCCTATAATTTCGAAAAATCAGAGCACTATATTTGGGAATAATATCATCCCACTAATTTTGAATCCATTTTCTATGTTCTACAATTTTAGGAAATTCAATCATCTACCATTTCAAAAAAAAAAAAAAAAACCCTTGATTTTAGGTAACAATATCATGCTTGAATTTTGGGGAATCTGTTGCCTCCGCCAACCTTGATTTTAGGGAATCTGTTGCCTCCACCAACCTTGGTTTTAGGTAACAATCCCTATAGATATGCAATAGATTATTTCGGCAATCAATGCCACCTTATGTCTCAATTTAAGATAGGCAATGTGGAGATAAATTAGGGATTCGAAATTAAGATAAATTAGGGATCCGAAATTGGTAACTTATATATATATATTAAGGGTAACAATGGTAAATCACATCTAAAGAGGATGGAAACAAAATTCCATAAAATGAGCAGGATGAAAACGTACGTTAGTTCTAAAAATTGGATGATTATTTAATTACCTCTTTTAATTAATAAAGGTGTAAAAAAACCACAAATCGGTTAATGAGCCGTAATTTTATGCGATTTTCATGGAGGCCCTCGGTTCTATTAAAATTGCAATACAGCATGGTAAACCTCTCGGTTAACGGTCAACGGGTTGAAAAAGTGATAACAGAGGGAATAAAGAGGACAGAGGGGGGTGTTGTGCATCCCATGCACAGCACCGTGCTGTGCAGCCATGGCGTGGCTGCTCCAGCACCTTTTCAATGATCAGAAATGTTCACCGTGTAGACCTCGTCGAGTAGGGGTGTTCACGGATCGGATTTGGCCGGTTCGGATACGGATCCGATCCGATCCGGTCATAACGGATTTGGGTTCTTAGGATTCGAGAACCATCCGTAGGTGACATACGGATGGATCGGATCGGATACGGATTTCGCGGATCGGTTCCGGATGGATTTGACGGATTTCTCTTTTGTGTTTTTTTTTTGAGTTGCCCACCTAGTGATATTCTTGAGTTGCCCAAAATATGCTTGACTGATGGATCCCTCAAAAGCTGTGCTAGCTAGCACGTTACTTGAGATTTTGCGAAAATCAATTAAAATCAATTACTTGAGTTGCTCGGTGCAAATAACCAACTGTATTTCTTGGGCATTTAACCCACAAAATGAACAATGAAGGGGGTGGACCCACCATATGAGGCAGACTGCCCACTGCCTATTGCGAAAATCAATTAAATCTCATTTCGACCGTTTTTTATTTGTTGCGTGCAGATAATCTTTGTGTATTGGGCCGTGGGCCCCACCATCTTCTTTCCCAAGGAGGGCGTGTTCTTCTTCCTCAGCAATAAACCCACATTTTCCGAGTAGACAAGGCGCACTGCCAATGCAATTTTCGTGCAATAAAATAAGCCCAAGGCTTCCATCTTTGACCATGTGTGTAATGGTCCAACAAAGGACCATGGTCCCCCCTAGCTTATGCAGGAAACTTATATTTTTTCTTTCTTTTTCTACCTTTTTTTTTTTGAACGGACGGTTCGGATTTATCCGGATCCGATCCGGATCCGATCCGGAACCGTGAACTTATGTGTTGGACGATCCGCAATCCATCCGTACATACCTCGGATGGATCAACGGATGGTTCGGATCGGTTCGGATTGGTCGGATTGGCGGATCGGATGATCCGCTGAGCAGCCCTATCGTCGAGTACTACAAGTGCACAAAAAATCAACTTGATCGAATATCTTCAAGTACATCATTGGAACACGAATACTTTGAAAACAAATGGAACACAAATGGACACAAACACTGGATCAAAATCACTTTTTCATGTTGTTTGTGTTCCGATGAGGCACTAAAAGATATCCGATAAAGTTGATTTTTGGCACACTTGTAGTACTAGATGAGGTCTACGCAGTGAACGTCTCCGATCGTCGAAAAAATACCGGCGCGGTGCCGCCGTGGGGCTGCACAACACGGTGCTGTGCATGGGGATGCACAACACCCCTCAGGTTCCAATTAAAGAACTTATTTGAACACCGTTAATATTATTATTTGGGATACATCTGAGATCGAGCTTTAAGAAATACAAATAATCAAGATTGAGATGTCTACAGGGTGATGCAAGTCAATCAATAGGTAAGTTTAAAAATAAAAATAAAAAAAGAACAGAAAAAGAGGTCAAATCCCTTAAATATTTGGCTATAAGTTTATTAATTTATATATTCCCTCACCTACTTTTTACAATATTATGGTGGTAATATACAATAAAGGGGCACTTAAATTTTGGTACTCCAGCGTACTATAACTTATGTTTTCATCCTGGTTACTTTTGTGAATTATATTTTTAAACCCCAAACTACCCTTTTCTCTTTCCTAATCTTCCAAAATCTCTCTCTCTCTCTCTTTCTCTCTCCCTCTCTCTCTCTCTCTCTCTCTCTCTCTCCCCCTCCCTAACCTTCTTTAATTTATCTCAATCTCCCTCTCTTCTATCTCTCAAATCTCTCTCTCCCATTTTCTCTCCCTTCTAAAATTTTACAACAAAATTTAAGATAAAATTATCATAGTGATAAACTTATCACAAATAGGATAAATTAATAGCAAACCAATCAAACCACAACAAACACAAGAACTTGTCAAAAAATCGTGTTAAAATGTTGGTAAAATTGTTATACATAAATTATGATAATTCTGACAACAAATACAAGAAACATGGTAAAGATGTAACTTTCGTACACCGAACATTACGACAAACATCATGAACTTGTTGAAAAATCATGCTAAAAACATGATAAAAATATAGTACAAAAATTACGACAAATTTCGACAAAAAATAAAAGAAACATGGTAAATCAAGAAACAGGGTGCATGGCAAATTCTACCTTGCTAAAAACATGGTAAAAATATAATGCACAAATTGTGATAAATTTTGACAATAAATAAAAAAAAACATGGTAAATCATCCAAAAAATATGGCAAAAATACAATACATGACTTATGATAAATTTCGGCAACAAATACAAGAAATCCATGGTAAATTTTAAACATTGAACTTGTCGAAAAATCATCTAAAAATATGGTAAAATAATGCTAAAAATATGGCAAAAGTATAATAAACTTGTCAAAATTCAACTGACCACGAGCAGAGAAGCAATGGCGAAAATGCAAAAAATGCCACATCAACCCAACCTCCAACAGATCCTTCATCATTTTTTCTTTGGAAAATGAAACAAGCATAAAGCATGATCGGACCAGAGCTCTGATCAACAAGAGCCAATTGCGATTTAGTTGTTTGATGCCGAGGGAGAGATCAGTGGGTCACTGACTCACTTAATTTTGATTTGGAGAGAGAGAGTTCATGAACTTACCAATTGCAATGGTACTTTTAATTATCCTCCCATGTACTCATCAAGTGCTACGTGTGGGATGGCTTATTTGGAGAAGCCATTGCACTTTACAATAGAATGGTTTATAATGAATCCCATATGACAAAGTTTACACTTCCATCTATATTACGAGCTTGTTCTGGATTTGGTAATCAGGGTATGGGCCAAAAGGTCAATGGGAGGATAATTAACTTATTTCAAAAACACCTTAATTTTCGGGATTACACACATTGGTTGTATATGGAATTCATTCTAGAATCGTCTCATTGTTTCAAAACTCCTTTAATTTCAGAAATCGTCAATTCAATTATATAGGGGAATAAAATGATCTTAACTCATTTTGAATCCCTCCCAATTTCAAATAATTCCTATTTTTAGGTAGTCTCACTATACACTCCAAAAAAATTAGGAACTGGTTGTATGTGGATATATATGTCATAATAAGGATAATAATAGTAAATCAAATAGGAAGAGGATAGAAACATAACCCCAAAAAGTAGATAGGATGAAAACGTATGCGGTACCCAAAAAATGGATGATTATTTAATTAATTAAACTTGATTCTTAGACAATTTGTTTAACGAGCTCTACTTAAATCCTCAAGTTGGACTCTTATTGAGCCGACATTATTGAGCCCAATTGAACTAGATGATCAAGACCAGTTAAGACAAGCCTATAAAACTAATTTGAAAATCCAGAGAATAAAATGGAATCTGACACATACAAAAAAAAAAGGGACATTTTTTTGAATAAAGAAAAACGAAAGAAAAGATTCTTGAAGTTTGCAATGATGTGTAATTGTGTATAGTTTATACACACATTTGTCCCCCACTACATTAGTTATTTTTTTCACAATAATAGCGTTAGTGAGTTAGTTGTTTCCTATAGTAGGCCGATGTTACTCCATCAACTCAAACCTGAGACCTCGTACATCGGCACTACATTTGTAGAAAGAAATACTGCTGAAATCATCGAAGAAGTTTGTGAGTTAGTTAAGCTTCCTTTTTTGGTCATTTTTTTACTGGTTTTTTTAACTAACCAAGAAAGTGAATTAGTTCAGCTTATTACAAGAGTAGTTATGGTGGTTCATTAATTTCGTGGGCACAAAAGAGATTATCTACATCCATGCACGTTTTTACTCACATTAGAAAGACTATGACTAAGTGTGCAAGATTTAGGATCGGCACTGCAATGGCGCACTGAGCAATGGCGAGCGCGATTGTCTTGGGCGCTCAAAAAATTTCTAATAAATGGTCCCCCCAAAAGTTACGTACTTAGTATATATATACCTTTGCTATAGAAAGAAGAATTGTCCAAATCGGATTCCCGCGTGGAAAGATATGGCTCCAGTTAATTGGTTTGGCCTGTTTAGGCGTCGATTGAGTGAAATGAACCATATTCCCCGATCGTATGATTTACTTGAGCAAGAATTACAACAAGCAAGTAGGGAGAGAGACAAATGCATCACTGTCAAAGAATTATATCCGAACAAGGTTAGCACCTAGCTAGCTAAAACCCAACCAATCATATGCAAGTCAAACTCCGAACAAAGTTGGTAAGGTACCAACCACGAAATACAATGCTAGCAAGTGCAATGGTAGTCCAATAGTTGGCTCTATGTACTTATGTATTTGGCTAGGGTTCAAATCTCGCTAACTACAACTAACACTACAGACTTTCGCGGGGGGGGGGGGGGGGGGGGGGGGGGGTGGGAGAAGAGCTTCATTACTAAAGAAAAAAATCCAACAAAATATAGCTTCCAACAGAGTACGCATTTTGAGATCACAGAACCTCTAATTTACAGTTAAGTGCATAGGCACAGCCCTACAACGCCCCTGATTCCCTCCCAGGTTCAGCCTTGTTCTAATTCCTAGCTTCAACTCAAAACTAACTTATTGTGTTCTACGAGATAGGTCATTCTCTTGCAGTACGTCGACTTAAAAAATTGACTTAAGCCAATTACTGACTTGAACAACCCTATTCCTCAACCCGTCTAAGCAATGCAAGAAGTTTTAGAATGATGTAGTACATCAAAAGTTAAGTTGATCAAATCCTATCTTCGCTCGGTATGTCACAAGAACGGTTTAATGGATCAATTATGCTCTACATTGAAATAGAGTTAGCAGGAAATCGATCAAACAAGGGTAATCAGACTTTTTGCTTACTAAAAATGAAAGAATAGGGATCTTTAAGTGGTTGCTTGAGAATTTTGGTAATGATGCATAATTTTGGAAGTTGTCATGACATATGATAGTTGGAATTTTGTCTTGTTTACTACGTACAGACGTACCACTAATCAATGCTTTTGAAGTTGATTTATCGTTTTCGTGAAACACGTTAAGTCTGGCCCCATTTTTGTAAGTTCGCCTTGAGCCCTCAAAATGTCAAGGCCGGCATTGAATTGCAAAATCGGTAATTTCACGTGGAATAATTTATCCATTGATCGTACCCCTAATCAAATGTATTTAATTGAAACAAAGGAATTGCGACAGAAAATTAACTCTCTCAACCACTTCTAGTGGGTGATTGAAAATCACTAATTTTTGCTTGAATTATTGAAACATATAGAATGATGCTTGTAGTCCTTTCTTGTCTCAGTTTTCTATGGGAAATTGACCCTTACAACACTGCATATTCAATTGCTCACCACTATTTGGACCTGCTTTGCATGTTCTTCAACTTCTGCAGTTTTAAAAAGTTAGTGGTCTTAAAAAGGAATGTAAATTTTCAAATGGACATCTTTACTTTCCTTTATTAATCCCGTTATTTTTTTGGAAATGATAATTCCAAAACCATTTTTGTTTGTGCCAAAACTGTAGTGCATTAAAGGGTTGTACCTTTCACGTGGTACAAGGTTTTTAAGCACTACAATTTTGGCACAAACAAAAACAGTTTTGGCATTAGCACCACCCCCAAGAATCAAGACATAGTTTCTTCCTTCTCACTTTTCAAACTTGACTATTCGATTTGACTGGGGTTCAATCATTCAACCAGCATTGGTCACAACTAACACTTCTGACTTTGGTCGAACAAATAAATTTAACTATTTGATATATCACATGTATGTTTGTATAGTTATATTCGATCATGCCCTAACCATTGTGTGGATAGGCCATGTGAAAACGCTACACAACCAAAACAACCAGTTTCACCTTAGACATGATCGATATCACGCTAACATTAAATCTATTTTTCCATGTCTGATAATGCAGGAGTCCCGATTCAGCTTGCACATACCTTAGAGTGCTAATTGCGACAACCTCGCTCTCAACAACCTTTTCAAACGCTTTCGCGGGGTGGTGAAATGATTCCAAGATTTATTGGCAGCTTTGTTCACTTGGGAACCTCTCTCTCTCTCTCTCAGCTCAGTTTCCAATAACTTTTCTTTCCACTTTTCTTACATCTCTCTCTCTGAGTATCCAAAAAAATCTCACACAAAACCTTTACCAAACAACCCAAAGTCTCGCGTCCAAGAACACCAAGCTGGTCCTTAGGGTTAACTCATTGAATCTACGCTATATAAACCTCACTGGGTTCTTTTCTAAATTCCATTTCTGACTACATCTTAAGCACTAGATGTAGACCCTAAGATTTAGAAGAAATTCGTTTCCTTCTGCAACTACCATGCACGATAAATAAGGAAAACAAAAGGCGAAAATCTTGAGTCATGGGCATGGTTTATACTTTATAGTATTATTTTTCTTGGAAAAGCACAGGCAAAAAATGGATCCAAAGCCTACAAAAAAGGGTTTAATTCTTTTTCTTCTTTATGTCTGCTTTCAAGAATGTCTTCATTTTGGAAAACATAAAAAGTTAAAAATAACTTCGACTTTAATAAATTGACTTGATCTAAGTTACACTTACTCCTCTAAAATACACCCATAGTCAAGAGAAATAATAACAAAAAACTAATAAGAAGCCTCCATTAATATTGAAACAATATTCCCATTTACAAGAGATTTCAAGCCATGAAAAGGCTGTTAAAATCTTATTCCAACCGGAAAAAAAAAAAGAAAAGAAAAAGGCTTCATCGCTTTTTTATCACTTCTAGCAAACCACTTTGTACATATAATGCCAAATGTCAGCTCTCAGTCGTAGACCGAGAAGTAGGACTAAAATGGGTTAGTTTTTCTAGTTAGTAATAGGAGAACGACGACTCGTCTCCTCCTTGCGTCGTGCTAGCTGATCTTGAGTACTTCTTGGACGAAGACGAGGATGATGACACATCGCTCGACCTTCTCCTCAGCATCTGCTTCATGCCGTCTGCAACTCGAGTAGCTGGGTTTGTTTTATGCTTACGACAAAATGACATGTGCGCCGTCACGGCTTCTTCCATCTCCGATTTTCCTCCCTTAATTTCGTCACTGACTGCTTCCGAGCACAACCCACATAGCCATTTACCTTCAAATTTCTCCTTCACTTCATTAATGTAGTCTTTGGTGCATTCCTCTTTCAACCCACAGCACTCACACTTTGCCAGCTCTATCTCCATTTCCTCGGCCTTCCAATGCAAAAATCAAAGTTTTTATAGGCCAATAAAGGATTTGGAAGAAGTAAATATACTTGATTTTCTCACAAGTTATGGTTACCCTCTACTAGGAGATAAGTGTTAGTATCTATTATAGCAAAAATGGGGGCATATTTTCTGGCTATGGTTTCTCAAATGAGAAGTTTTATGGATGGCATGAGGAGTGAGAGAGGATGATTTTATAGTAGGGAAAGGTGCCATAATTTCCTCCATGTTCTAAGGGGACAAGGGGCAATGGAAAATGAGACAATTGGGGGGTATGATGGCCCACCTTTTGTGGCTATTTGAAGTTGTATAGTTAGTTGAGGGGCCAATAATTTCGATTCTCTACTTGTTTATTTGGTTGATTGACAGTTTCTTTCGGTTGCTTCACTTGGCCCCAACTCCAACTGCCTCAACTTTTGGGGTTGGCTTTCTCATTGGTTGCAAATTGTCTAATTGACTTTCCTTTTGGTAGATACTTAATGACGAAGAAAGTAGCTAAGTTGTGTATGTAAACTGACTCGAATACCTGATTATGAAAAAATGTTTAGAGGTGACTTCACCAGACCACTGTTGGTGTAACCAGTGGCGACTCCTGGAATTCGGGAGCATGGGATCATTCACAAATCGTAGAAGTAAACACTAAATTTGCAAGAGAGACACGAGAGAAAACTGACGAGGTGCAATCGACTACCCAACAAACGGACGTAGAGAGAACGGAGGGGTGAAGATTTTGGATACAATGGTTAATTGTAATGCCCTCTGACATTAAGTGAGGCCCGTGTATGCGTAGCTTCTCCCATGTGAGAGGGGCGTTACAAATAATCGTTGTATTGAAAATTCTATGTTGAAGACTAAAGAGGAGCTATATTTTTTAGCCATTTGATTTGTATTCTGCCGGTTTAACAATTATTGGGTTTCAAGAGTAGAAAATTATCTAGTGTGGTGACAACATCAAATGGGTTTTAATCCTTTCGTTTGGTATTTTCTCATAACTTTTAATAATTTCAAAAATTAGAAAATTGTCAAGTGCGGTGTCAACATTGATTTTAATGGGGTCATTTACAAATTAAGAGAAAATTTTAATATAGTAATAGTAAAATAATTTTTTCTTCGTAGGATCGCCCAACCCCACTCATTTGTAAGTGGCATCGCCACTTGGTCAACAACCTCTACACTACTTCCATCGCCACACTACCAAGTACCAACTACCACCACCCCCACCACTTCTTCACTACCTAGACTAAAATCACAGACTAAAAACACATGACACCTATTAATAAAACTAAAAGGGAAACAAATAATTTAAGCTAAATTTATTGAAATAATTGCTGTGATTTAACTCTTGATATTTTTCAGCTTAAAACATTCAATATTAAGTTTTTAGAACTTAATTTTTCTCCTTTCAGCTTCAGTTTTCAGTTTATCAAACAACAGCTTAGTCTTCCAGCTCTGAGGCTTACAGAATACTTTCACAATTTTATTTTCCTGAAAAATTGCAATTGTCTGACAATTCAATGAAATGGGTTACAATTTAATGTTGGTTTAAGGGCATCCTTATCAGATGACTCAAAAAAAAAAAACACTAAATTTAACTTTAAAGACACTTTTTATAAATTAACAAGTCACTTTTTCAAAAACTCACAAAATTAGACTTTTTATTCTAACTTCACTATATTAAACTATTCTTTCTTTCTACTCCTACTCTCCTAAAAAAATAATAATAATAAAATAAAACATTGAACTGTTGTTTTTGTAATGAAATTGACAGTGTAGTCTTTTATAATTCACTAGCTGATTGGTGAATAAAATCTCACCAACGGTGCCTCCATGTCCAATATGTGTTGAATCTGCAAATATGTAGGCAGAGAAGTTAGCAAAATCGGTTAGTAGTTTGTCCAAATATTTCCTATTTTTTTTTTTTGAACAGCTCCAAATATTTCCTATTGGTTGGCTTGTTTCTAGACATGGGGTGTTGTGCACCATCCGAGCCGTCCATTGAAGCCGTCAATTGCTCGGATGGAAAGCCCAGATTTCACCTCGGCACCTTTGCATCCAAATTGTTCGTTATCGTGTGTGTAAAATGAAATCTAAGTCATCCAACCGAGTAACGAACTACTCAGATGGTGTACAACACCTATTGTGCGTCTCATGCACAGCAGCAATCTCAAATCCCTTGTTTCTATGGCTCTGTTGACTGCACGACTTCTATTGTTCAACTTGCCCTAGGGTAAACATTAATTACGACCATACCTTACTGACAAACTACTTGCGTGGTTTCAGGGTGAATGATTGATTGAATGAATAGGTATATGGTGAGTGATAGTATTCATTTATTTATTTATTTATTTATTTATTTATTAGAGACAACCAAACAATCTACGGTCTAAAATGTGGGACCACTTTAATTAGATTCATATACTTATGTGAATGCAGTCCAAACGAATCAAGTTGTTTGTTAAAACCTTGTTCTAAACTCAAACTTTTTAGTTGATGTATGACCTTATTGTACATCTTTAAGCTTCGTTTAGTTGTTAAGCTCCGTTTAGAAACCTTGTTCCAGAAATTAACTTAAGTAAGGAACCGATTTAAGCTGGCTTTTTAAGTTGATATATTGTGAGAGAACGACATGTCTCGTAAAACATAGTAAATCAGTTTGAGAATAAGTCTTCTTTCTGGAAAATTTTGAGCTGAGACAACCATGTCATAGTTCTGCTCAATTAAGCATGTGAGCACAAAAATAAGGTAAAAAACGTATTTTTCATTAATACATACATTTTACCTTGATTTTTCTTTGAACAGCACTGCTACATACATAGAAATGATACCCATAAAGTGGGAATGCATGGGTGGCTCAGATTCAATCACGCATTCCCACTTTCTGGTAATTTTTAGATACCATTTCTTGATGTACTTACTCCCTACATCCCTTAAGGTTACTAGGTTAGACACTTTGGCCTCGTTTGTTTGGCCGGAGATAAATGGATGGGATATGAAATCCCATGGGATATGGGTGGGATATGAAATCCTTGGGATATTGCTCAGGATATCAATGGATGGGAAAAATTCATATCCGGTGTTTGTGTTCGACGGGATAGTGCTCGGGATATCCGGTTTTTGCACTTAAAACACCAAATCCCATCCAAATTCCACCCCCCCATGGGATTTTTATATCCCGTACGGATGGGGATATAAAATCCCATCCCATCCCACCCCATATCCCATCCCAAATAATGTTACCAAACACAGGATTTTGGGACCCACGTCCAAATCCAAATCCCATCCCACCCCAAATCCTCCCTAACAAACAAGGCCTTTCACTATTTCAACCTTATAAAAAAATTGATTATTTCTTTTAATCTGTAATGTTTTATATAAGCAATATGGATCTTGTTTGCTAGTTCTTCTAAACAAAGTTCTGAAAATCATAAAATGTTATGAATTGATAGATATAGGCAATTTAAAAATGACACGCACTCCCAAAAGTGTCTAATTTTAGGGGACGGAGGGAGTAGCATTTTTGGTGTTTGAAACGAAGAAAAAATAAAGTGAATAGTACAACTAACTTCATTTCTCTTTCATCATCCTTTTTCCCGGAGACTTTTACTTAAGCATTTTCTTTTTGCCTCCACCAGGTGAGCACCAAAATTGAATCAGGTATTACCCTGGCCTTTGAAAAGTCGGTCTCCATCACCAACACTTGGACCCACAGACAAAATTACAAAACTAGCTACCATTTCCCGGAGCGTCAAAATTGTACTATATGTATAGCCTGTAGGCAATAGGCATCGGTAAGCCTTTCCTCAACATGTGAATCCTTTGTCCAGTGGGTCATGATCACCTGCAGTGCCTTCAATCTTTAGTGCATTGTTGGTGTATGTATTATGTATAGGTCCACATTTACGTTTGTAGTCTTGTAGATAATGAAGAGAGGAGAAAAATTTGAAGCCACTGGTTATGGATATTTTGGTATACTAAATGAAAAGACGTGTTGAAGTAGTGAAACCAGCTTTGTAGTTAGTTTTGGTCATCTAGTTGCACGATGCCTATCCATGCCGCGAAGCTCTCGATTATAGGTGCGTGAAAGACACCTGGTTCGTATCGGTCAAATCCTGCTTGACTCTACATCAAGCATGCAGTTTCTAAATAGTGGACTGCTGGATGCATCTTTATATCTCTTCGGTGGTTTATCTGCTCTAATTGCGTTTTGGGAGAGCGTAAGTCGTGGAACTACTGTGACAACAGCAGCTCAACATCGTACATTAATCACGGACATCTCACTGGACATGTATCCTTCATTCGTTTTGGTTCTGTCTATGTTCTTCTCGTCTGTATGATTATTTTTATTCTGTTGTCTTTATATTCGGTAGTTTGTAATAGCATTTCTCGTGAAATGAAATTCTCTCTATTGGCTAAAAAAGTAGTGAAACCAATACCTTTAGTGAAGGATCATGGTGGTTATAAGAACATCTCCAACGGCAGGTAGGCCAAAATATGGCTTGGCCATTTCTTTGGCAAAATTTGGCCGATGGCTAGGATTAGGAATATTCTATATTTCTATGGCTGTGAATCTGTGATGTGGGAGTGATCTAATGGCTGTGATGTGAATGATCTAACTGCTACAAATAGCTCTGGTACCATTGGACTAATATTGCCAAAATTTGGCAAATTCACACTGTAGCAAGCCAAAAAATATGTTTGGCTTCCTGAAATTGGGCTCTAACCATTACATATGCTCTAACCTAACTCTGATAATCGAAAACAAAAAACACTGCAATCACACAGAATGAAAGTACTTTTCTGCTTAAATTTATGTTCTAAATTATTCAATATAGTAACAAAAATATGAATAGTCGGTCTTTTTGGTTATGGCATGGACATATACTTTGTTTTTGCAAATAGCAATGATAGGTGCTCAAAAGCACCCATTTAATCCTCTAATTAACATTTTAATAGTCCAATCATATAGTTACTTGATGAATTATTATGGTTGAATTGTGTTTGTAGGCTTTGGAGAGTGCCGAACGATTAAAAGTGCTAATTGGAGTTGATATAAGGAATGGAACACAAAGTAGACGTATAGAGCTTTGCAACGATCCAAGAATCGCGTCATTTCAAGTTCGGATGAAGTCGGGGTGAGCCCACGAAGTTTGAGCGACAATCTGAATTTTCCGCCCGAGCGGGAATCAAAGCCGCCCAGGCGATTTTACCCGAGTCAAACTCAAATTAGGGCATTGACCATGTTTTTTGAGGTTTTGTTTTAAATAGGTCATTGCTCTGTACGTTTTGGGGTTCTAGAATATTTTGAGACAAGTTTAGAGAGAGAAACGCGAGCCGTTCCATAGGTTCTTCAAGTTCATCAAATCAAGCATTCGTCTCCATCTCCATGGCCAGCTAAACCACTTCTGAGGGGAAGATGAAGCCCCGATCCAAGTAACTTTGCTTATGTATAGGATTTAGGTTAATTCATTCGAATCAGTTGTTTAACTAAGAACCCTTTTCATTATGAACAGAAGGATTGAATTTAATACTTTCAATTAATTGTGTATTTGTGTGCGCGATCTCAAATACCATGTTATTCAACAGTTTTCTTCGCTTTCGCTTGAGCTTGGGTAAGTGAGATGGGTTATGCTCGTAAGACGGATCGCGCCACTGGACAGGCCGTGAAAGAGACGGTTTGTGCCAGTGAGACGGTCCGTGCTATGGGATAGTCCATGCTTGTTGACAACTCAACTATCTTCTTGACAATTGTGATTCGAATAATAGCCCTAGCCTATACATAGCCTAGTTACGTGATCGGGGTGGATTCGAAACCCTAGATCTTCTCTCCATTAATTTCACCCAATTTTATTATTTTTTGCTTTAATTTAATTAATCACAAAATCACTCAACAAAGCTCTTTTTCTGAACTAAATTAGAAATTAATCAAAATTAACATAATTTAGCCAAATTGTCTCCGCGGATCAACACTCGGACTTAGCCACTATTCTTTTGAGTAAGGGTTAATTCCTTGTTTTTATAAATTTAATTTTGACATGGAACGACATGGTCAAGCAACAATACAAGAGTCGTCATGTACTCTTCAAGACTCTCTCAATCCAATTCTACTTTTTGCATACAAAGAATTCCCAATTTTATACATAAGGCACATATAAGGTTCATTAAATAAGTCAAATAAAACCTTTGTTTTCATGGGAAATCTAAGTTATAAATAATAGGCACAAACTCTTTACTACTTTTTGCATGAGAAATCTAAATTATACATCAATTACTTTTACTACTTTTTATAAAAGTGGATTTTATTAGACTCATTTAATGAACCTTATCATATGCCTAAGGGGCACATTTTAACAAAATCCATTAAAAAAATCCCTAATTTCATGGACCCCTAATTTTTGTTCAAAAAATTCCCAATTTAGTGCCAGTAGGAAACACGTCCAAAGACAGATAACAACGTTTGAGAGGGAGAGAGCAACGTTCAAGAGAGAGAGAGAGAGGGAGAGAGAGAGTGACACCTTAGTGGTGGTTAATGGCATCGGTGGTGGCGTTGAAGTGAGCCTAACTGATTGTTAGCGGTGGTGGCGGTCGCCAGTGGTGGAGAGAGTCATGGATGTGTTTGATTGTTGGAGGCCCATTTTGAGTTTTGAAATTTCCTTTAATTTTAAGTGGTAAGCTGGTGGGGCCTGGCGATGACGTGGCAGACCACATTAGATGTTGTGACTAGTGTTGTGTTTAGATATTGTGAATGTATCATTTTTTGTGTTAGTTAACCACACCTTATTCTACAATATTGAAGTTATTTGTCTTCTACATATTAAACACTCCTGAATTGGTTTTAACTCCATATCCATTGTCCAAAGTTTGAATGATTCCTCATGGGTCTTGTTTGTTTCTGAATATTGATGCGGGAAATATGTTGAAATCTTATAAATTGAGGTAGGAGATAATCCTAGTATTTAATGTCCTTCACATGGCATCCCACATGCATTTCTCTTGCACTTAATTTCCCAACATGGATTCTTTTCTTTCTACCAACCCAACTCCTCATCTACCAAATATCCCACTAATAATTTGTTTGCAAAAATAGTTAGGTATTTAAGTTCTCTTTTGCTACTTATTGTCTACTTAATTCCCATTTTTTTTTTTTTTGAAGTAATGTTTTTTCTTAGGGAAAATAAAGTGTGTATTTTCATACATAATTTTTAAAATTATTTTCACTTAGTTAAAGAATAAATTAACTTTTAAATTGGTGCGAAAAATATTGCATTTTGTAGTCGTAAGACTCCGACCTGGTTATCAAGCGACCATTTTAGTTGTGTATCTAGCATTTTTGTTTTAGTTAACCAAGTTGACTCTCAGACATTATCAAGATTTCATTCATTCATTCATTCTCCTAGTTGTATCAATAACCACCTTCAGTAATGCTTTGTTAGAATTAAATGCGCGAAAATTGATCCCAACATTTTTTTATTAAAAAAATTGTGAGTGAGGAGAAAACTATCAAACTAGCACATCAACCCTATAGCATCTGCTAATTGGATCCGGGTGCACTCCTGGTGTGCGCATCAGAGCCGTTGATCTTGACAATCAACAACTCAGATTTTATCTCAGCAATGGACAGTTTGGATCTATGAAGTGCCGAGATGAAATCCGATCCGTTGAAATTTCATTCGACGACTCTCATATCGCACACCAAGGAGTGCACACCAGCACCCCGCTTCCCTATCGAACATGCATGAGAAGCATACAAAAATTTGTGGACTATGGTGGAACTATTTCGGTACAGTTTTATAGTCTTGTAGAGTACGTCACAAGTGGGGTACTGCTTATTTGTTTTTTTCCCACTGTGTTTTTTTATGTTTTTGGGTATTAAAATAGGGACATACAACTACCCCTATTTCAACATCCAACTTCTACAAATGCTTGCTGACTCAGACCCAATCTACGAGACCTCCCACGTGGCACTCTAAGCAGTTCACATGGTGGGGTCCTTGTGTCGTACAGTCCTACAATATTTTATTGGGGGAAAACTGCATGAAGAAAAAGACAATCTTTTACACTTTCGTGGTTTTTGGATATCATTAAGCGGTGTTTTGGTTAAAAAAAGGCTAATTTAACTTTTTGTTTTGTCTTTATTTGATTTTTTTTTACATTTGTTAGTTTTACATCAATTTTTTAGTATTATTGGTTCGTCTCGGCGAGAGGAATCCAAAGATGTAAAAGATTATGACTAGAACTCTCAATTTTTTTGAATAAGATCGAAAAAAGTGTAAAAAAATGTATTTTTGACTTTTTTGTCTTTATTAAAAAAATAATAATTTGATCACAATTTTTTACTTTTTTGATTCCTCTCACCGAGACGAACCAATAATACCTAAAAAGTTGATGGAAAACTAAAAAACACGAAAAAAAATCAAATAAAGACGAAAAAAATAAACCAGCCAACTTTTTAGGCTAAAAACAGAGTTAAGTAACAAGAAGAGGAATAATATTTCCGAATTCATGGCATGAAGAAAATTACTGGACAACAATACCCTAAGTTTTAAAATCCTTCACAAATTTACCACCATATTACATTAACCCCGGCCCTCTCCCCTTTGAAAATTGAAATCACGAAATCGATATGGGAACCCTAACTTCCAGACTTGTCTCTCGCTTTGTTCTCTCTCATGTTCGTCGTCTCTCGTCTCCCGCTTGGTGTCTCCGATCAGTGGCCAGCCAAAATCGAGCAGGTACCTCCTCTCCTTCTCTCTCGCTATCTATTAGACAAGGAACTAGTTGTAATTGGTTGATAAATAGCATTTTGTGACTTGCTCTCTTCATTCTGCTTCATACATGAGAGTCTTCAAACTGGGTTTTCTGTAATTTGATTTAGCTTATTTAGGTATCAGTTGTCTATCATGTGGTTCTGTCTTTTATCGGTAAAATGGAAATGTAGTGATTTCTTGTTAGAGAATGACGACCTTCACGATCAAACCATTCAAAATAATCGCATCGCTCTAAACCTACAATAATATGACAAAATGATGTTAAACGCTCTACTTATTAATTCAACCACAACAACAATTCAATACACAGTTACCGAATAATTAGGACACGTAAAGAACCTCCTACCGGGGTTATCATTTGTTTCAGATGCCTTGAAAGCAACTTCTTGGAGGACATGTCCTTCAACAACTTTTGTTGATAGTAAACCCACATATAAATTCAAATATTATATCATCTCCTTGTATTTTGTGACTTATCGCCCTTTCATTAATTCATCATTGGAGGACATGTCCTTCAGCAATTGGTTTTTTTTTAATTTTTTATGTTACACCTCAACAATGAAATAGGGACAGAACAGTCTACTGACTGTTGTGACACACAGTGCAATTGAACTTCAAACAGGGAGCAAGAGCACATAATGGTAATTCAATGTCCTATGACAAAAATATTTACAAATTACAACACAACACTGGGCAACCATTTGCATTCACATTATGCTCACACAACACTGTGGAACCCTTTATTTGTATTAACTGAGGCAAAAAAAAAAACCCATTCTTTGCCTCCTAAAAATACTTTAGGCATAGTATTGCACTTAAAAACAATATGGGTACTGGTCTCGTAAAATAGAGTGCAACAATGAAAACAAGGAGCAACATCATAATAAGGAGCAACATCATCCCTGTAATAAAATTTCAGTATAGAAACAAATTTCCCGCCTTTTCATTACTTCATTGCTGTAGAAAAAGTGTCCGGGGGGCGGTGTTACAGAAATTGGTTAACGTATTTTACACCTCACCTCAACGTTCGAACCGGGACAGAACATCATGGTGATTGTGTCGCGACACAAAGTGCATCTGAACTTCATTTGGAACACATTATTTCTATTAACTGAGGTAATTTTTGTCTCATATAAAAGACTACGGTATAGTATTGCACTTCAAAAGTTAAGGAAGGGCATAACAGTGTGGTGCGATTTCTGTTAAATAGAGAGCAACGGAACTTCTCACAATGAGCAACATCATATAATGCAAAGAACAAGTTTTTCTTATAAAAACCACACCTTGACCTCCGGTTCCATCACCATGGGTTGTAACAAGTTCAGTCTTTCATGTACCAAAAAAATTCAGTATATAACATTCTCTGTTCAACTCTTCACTGCTTCAGTTATAACACATTCATAACAGTTGAGTTTTGAAAACTCCAACACTACATTGGAGTGTACATTGGACAATGAAATCTCCAACACTACATTGTACATTGGACATTGTACATTGGACAATGAAAAAAAATCGGAACTACAGTGGACTATACATTTGAGAAAGAGAGAGAAAGAGGGGAGGAGTCACAGTACAAACACAGACCAGGAGAGGAGGGTGATAAGTTCCCACTAGTGTAAATAATAGGGCTTATCTCTCTCACTTTCATCACACACACATGCATTTCATAGCTTTAATCGTTCAATTTTGCGCGTAGTTGTGTTTTTAGTAGTTTCAGGTGAAGCTTGTAAATAAGGCGTGTTTTGAGTTTTGACGCCATGGATTGACCAAAGAGGTACCTGAGTACCTGAGGCCATGTAGCACTCCGTCACCGAACTCTGAAAACAGAGAACAAAGTATCAGACAAGGCTCGGGAGGACCCAAAAGTCAAGAGATGATCAAAGGAACAAAGAAGGAAGTTTTCCCAAGGGATACCGGTAGCTTTTTTTTCCCACCACCAGTATCTGTTGAACAGAAGGCTAGAAAAGTTGTACATACCGGTAGCTATTTTCTCCACTACCGGTATCTGGTGAACAGAAGGCTAAAATGTCGTAGATACAGGTAGCTATTTTTTCCAATATCGGTATCTCCTTCAAATTTTTAAATTTTTTTGACCCGACCAAGAAATATCTAGGGGCATTTTTGTAATTATTTGGCATGACTTTTGGGGCCTATAAAAGATTCCCAACCTCATATTTTAGGGTTATCTTACACACACACACACACACACACTCTCTCTCTCTCTCTCTCCCTCCCTCTCCGTTTACTCTATTATTCTCCCACTTCTTCATATATTTGGGGCTTTTCTACTTAGATTCAAGGTACTTTGTCTTCATTAATGTTGGAAGCACTTCTCTTATCTATATAGAGCCATAGTTTATTTTCATTTTTGTCATGTTTTGTATTTCCTTCATATTTCCTTTAATGGTTAGCTTAATCATGTGTGAGAATCGTATAAACTCGGCTATGGGATGATTATCACTCTACGGCTTTAGGTTCGTTAATGGTTCTCGTATTTTGTGCTTGTTGTTGGGTTTGTGAATGGATTAAACTCATATTTTTGGTCTAAACTTAGGATTGTTAACTTCCTTGATTGGGTGTAGACAATACACTTGGCGCACACAATGCTTTGAACCATGACACTCTAGGTGTTCGATGAAATGCTTAACTAAGTTTATTTCCATTTGCAAACCCATTTTTTGAGAAGAAAATTAGGTTCCATATCTTCCGGGTGGGATAAAAAATCATTGAATCCCCATTAGAGTTATAATCGAGAAGCTATAAATAGCCTAAGTTGTGATACAAATCCCTAACCCAAGTCCTTTTTAATCAATCATAGAACTTCCTTTTCTAGTCATTTAGAATTTGAGAGAGAACCACCAAACAAATCACACTAAAAGTTGGTTGTCTTAACGCCAAAATCTCATCACAAGCCAATCTAATGCCGGTTGCATTTAGTCCCTATGGAAATCGACCCTGGTCTTACCAGGTTATTGTGCTACAACCGACCTAGCCCAGCCTATGCTTCGGGCAATCACTTCTACAACAAAAAGTTGGGTTGTAAGCCGAGGAAAGCTTCCTTGTGCTAGGAATGGGGAGGGGAGATGATAGAGAAGCTTGAGGAGGAGGTTGTGAAGGAGGAGGGAGGAGGCTGCGAAAGCTTATATCTAGGGTTTTTCCTTTCCCTTTGTTTCCCCCGATTTTCAGAGAGAAGGAAGATGTGAGGGAATAGGTCGCAGGAAAGGCTAATGGAAACCAATATGAAGAATCATAGTCGTTGCTATCAAATCATGGTTGGAAGTGTACCCTCCGTTGAAACCATTCGTTCTTTTGCCGATCTTTTATATTTTCACATTATTTGACGTTTGACTTTACTCGAATCACTTCCGAAACACTTCTCAAAATCTCCGTCATTCATGGAAACCTTCCAAATGCATTATATAAAGTCTCCTTTCACGTCTAGAGACCACAAAGCCTACAAACGCATTAAAAACATTAATTCGTACAAAGTAACAATTATAAATTACGAGTATTATAGGGGTGCTTTTTAGCACCTATATATCACAGGCTATCTACGATGAGGCTAGGAGATTCACATGAAATTATTTTCTCGCAGTCTAACCCCAAGGATCGAACCCTGATCAATTGTGTGAGAGCAAACTGATCAATTAGGCAAACTAACCCTAGTAGACTACTGGACTGAGGTACATGAATATTGTTCTTGTAATCACATTAGAATGTAGTAAAGTTTATTTACTAGTATTACACAAGGCAACAAATAAAAAAGAAGATAAGGCGCCACATATGGTGCAGTTGTAGGGCGAAAATTCGTTTCTATATGTATCTCTTCCCATAATTTGAAGAAAAGTAAAAGGGAAAAAGTTGTACTATTGTTTATCAATGTAAGCTTCTTCTTGTAAGTTTCTTCTTTTTATTATTCCCTACTCTTATAAGAAACCCCAAATTTGCAATTCAACAAAATTGGTTTCTAGTTTTAGCTTCGGCCCTAAACTCAAAACAGGGCCCTTTGGGGTCTTTCTTTGCAAATGCAACCGATGAAGGGGCCTCTATGGTCATTCTACCCAGAGGACAGAATCCCGATGTTTGTTGATTACATGCTTTTGATGAGTTGAAGGTCATGTTCATTTATTTTCTTTTTATAACTCGGGGGTCCAAACCGCATAAAAGTGTCCAAGCCAGCTTACACGATTGATTGAAGTGATGGTTGTTGCTTGTGGGATCCACAACAATACCCTGATTAGGAATAACCTAACAAAGTCATCCTCTCAACAAAAATAATCAAATAAAGCACGGGTTAATGATCAGATGAACCATTCTCTTACAAAACCATTCAGCGATTCAGAAATTCGTCAAGCTTTATTTGATATTGATCCGAATAAGGCTCCTGGAACGGACGGGATGACAGCGGGGTTTTATCAGACGTATTGGGAGGTGGTAGGAGCAGATGTTGTGAATGCGGTGCATCAATTTTTTCAATCTGGGCATATTCTGAAGAGCCTTAATCATACTCAAATTGTTCTTATCCCTAAAGTTAAAACATCTACACAGGTATCACAATTCCGACCCATTTCTTTGTGTAATGTTCTTTATAAAATTATAGCAAAGGCACTATCTCATCGTTTACGTCAGATCCTTCCTACCTTGATTAGTGTAAACCAAAGTGCATTTGTTCAGAACAGACAGATTTCGGATAATATTTTGATTGCTCATGAAGTGGTGCATTACTTGAAAAATAAGAGAAGTGGTAAGGAGGGTTATATGGCGTTGAAGTTGGATGTTGCCAAGGCATATGATAGGGTGGAGTGGAATTATTTGGAGGCAGTCATGGAAAAGATGGGATTTGATGAGAAATGGATTCAATGGATTATGAATTGTGTGTCCACTGTTTCCTATTCAGTCACAGTTAATGGGCAAAAACATGGGTTTATTAGACCACAAAGGGGTTTACGCCAGGGGGACCCTTTATCACCATATTTATTCCTCCTATGTGCGGAAGGATTTTCTAGCTTGTTGAAAGATAAAGAAGAACAGGGCAGCCTACGAGGAATTCGGATTTGTCGTAATGGTCCTAATATTTCACATCTTCTCTTTGCTGATGATTCGTTGGTTTTTTGTAAAGCAACCAAAGGGGATAGCGAGGAAATCCGTAGAGTGCTGGAAACTTATAAAAGAGCGTCGGGGCAGTTTATCAATGTAGCCAAATCTTCCATTTTGTTTAGTGCTAACACGACAGGAACTCAACGCTCGGAATGTCGTAATATTCTGGGATTCAGCACTAGTTCGGAGGAGGGGAAGTACTTGGGTCTTCCGTACATTATTGGAAGATCTAAGAAGGATGCGCTGAAATATATAGAAGATCGGGTTGTGAAGCGGGTGAAGAGTTGGGAAGGGACATTTACGAATCATGCGGGTAGGGAGATTTTGGCCAAACATGTTTTGTTGGCTTTACCAATTTATGCCATGGCGTGTGTTAAAATCCCTATTGGCCTTTGCAAGAAATTGAACTCTGTGATTGCTAAATTCTTTTGGAGTGGAGCTGAGGATAAGCGGAAAATGCATTGGATGAGTTGGGAGAGAATGACACAGGTCAAAGGGATGGGTGGTCTAGGCTTTCGGGATCTAGAAGCTTTTAATTTGGCGATGCTTGCTAAACAAGGGTGGAGGCTAATGACGGGCGATAATTCTTTGTTTTTCAGAGTATACAAGGCCAGGTACTTTCCTAATACTTCTTTCCTCGAGGCAAGTTCGAAACCTCTTTCCTCTTGGGCTTGGCAAAGTATATTAGCAAGTAAAGAGGTCATTAAAAAAGGGTGGCGTTGGAGAATTGGTAATGGTGGCAGAGCACAAATTTGGGGGGACCCGTGGCTAGCTGACGAGCACTACCCGAAGATTTTAACCCCAAAGGCTGGTAGTAGCTTGAGCGAGGTTAAAGAGTTGATTGATTTAAATCGAATGGGGTGGAATGTACCACTGATTAAACAAGTATTCATGGAACGGGATGTGGAACTGATCTTGCGCACACCATTAAGTATGACTGGGGTGGAAGACAAGTATATTTGGATGCGCACAATGTCTGGGATCTTCTCAGTTAAATCGGCATATGTTATCGCAAAGGAACAGGTTCAGTTGAGGAGAGCTTTGGAAAGTGATCGAGGACAGGCTAGTGGGGATGTTGAGGATGAAGGAAGATGGAAACGAGTATGGCATATGAAGGCCCCATCAAAAATTAAAATGTTTCTTTGGCGCTGCCTTCATGGTATTGTACCAGTGAACATGGCCCTGACCCAAAGGAAAATAGACGTGGATCCGATTTGTCCTCTTTGTGGGTTGGCGGAGGAAACACCTTCTCATATGCTTTTCAATTGTGATAGAGCTACAAGGGTCTGGTTGTTATCCCCGTTCAGATTTCGACCAGAAACTTCTATCTCTGCGCAATTGAAGAATGTATGGGTAGAACTAGATACTGCAGCTAGTGGAGTGGATAGAAGGGAAGTTACCGGTTTATTTGCAATGATAGGCTGGCACGTTTGGATTGCAAGGAATAATTGGGTTTTCAAGCAGAGTTGGATTCCGGAAACAACTATCATTGAGCGTGCAGTGGATGAGTATAATACTTTTTTACAAGCTGTCCGGAAGGAAAAATCAATGGCAGTTATTGGCCCTCCTGCTACTGTTTCTCGGTGGCAACCACCAAAGTATGGAGTATTGAAGGTCAACGTGGACGGTGCTTTCGATGAGAAAACTCACAAGGGTGGTGTGGGTTTGGTGATTCGTGATTATTTGGGCAAGGTTGTGGGTGCTGCTGCTGCACCTATCTTATGTAGCATGTCCGCGGAATTGGTTGAGGCAGAAGGGGTTCGGTTTGCACTGGGTTCTTCTATTTGTTATTCGGATAAGGCATATGTGGTGGAAGGTGATGCACAGACAGTTATCAAGATGCTCCAGGGTCAATCTATAGTCAAGGCATGTTCAGAAGTTATTATCAGCGATGCTTTATTTTTAGCTAATAAGTTTCGTTCTTGTTCGTTTCATTTTGTTCCTCGTGATTGTAATAGGGTGGCTAACACTATAGCCAAGTATGCCCTATCATTGGATGGCCCGCTAATCTGGCAGGAGGTTGTTCCGAACTGGATTGGTCGGGAAGCATCCCTCGATGTTTCTTCATTATCATTACCATGAATAAATGTTTGCCGATTGATAAAAAAAAAAAAAAACAAACAAAAATAATGACCCATGCAATTCCAAAATTCAAAGACTAGATAATCGAAATAGCCCAGTCATTCAAGAACGAAGAAGTATACGGCCCTATTCAGTTTAGAGTTTTAATTTTGATGACATCATCATTACCCTCATTTCTCTCTCTATCTCTCTCCACTCATTACACCTTTTGACATCATCAAAACTAAACTAAACTACCAAACGAACACAACCACAGTATTCATCGGTACCATCTAGTAAATCAGGAAAATATACACACTCACAACCGAATTCCAAAGTGAAGCCCAATTTTTTTTCTGGAAAGTAGAGCAAGAATGGCACTATTCTCAGATCTCAAATTTTGTAACCACAAAATTGGCATTTATACAAGAGCTCTCCAGTCCTCCCTCTCTCTATGTGCTATTTCTAGCTTACAAGCAATGAAAACGACATTTGTATTCGAAGTAAATAACAAGTTTCTGAAGCATATAATGTAGGTAACTTAGCTTTCAGTAGAGGATAGGAACCAAAATTCAGTTAGATTTCATTTCAATATCTCCACCACTCCCCTTTGAATTGGCGTCGGAGTCATCTTGAGGAAGGAGGCCGAGTAGAGGCAAAGGTAACAAGGAGCTGAGATTACAGAGAATTATCAGAAAGGCCAAGTTGTCAAACCTGTCCTTAGTGACACCAAATAGCTGGGTAAGACCAGCACCAAGAAGCCCACCAAGAACAAACCCTCCATTCAATATGGACATCAGGGTCGCAAAGAGTGTTGCTTCCATTCCCTGAGGACATAATTTAGCTGCTAATACCAGAACAGGCATAAAAGAAGCCTGCAATAAAATAACCAAGAAGAAAAGGTCATTCCTCTAGTATGTTTACACAAATACGTGAACTATGTTGCGGATTCAACCCAAATCAATACACAGAATCACATGAAAAGTTAGCAAAGAATAAAGAGAGCATGAAACAGACAATACATGGTTTCCAATTTTCATTCGGTATGCAAAGTTAGCAAAGAATAAAGAGAGCATGAAACAGACAATACATGGTTTCCAATATTCATTCGGTATGCAAATGGCACACACAAGTTTCCACTACGAATCAGCTGTGTACAAAGATCTTGTATCCTAGGATTTTTCATCACCAATTACTGTAATACCCCCGTTTAAGTCTAAGGGACATTGTTCCTAAGCCCCTACCATGGAGTGGCATGGACGCAGCCTTGGACCCCTCGACCTGAGTCGAACCCTGTCATAGTCAGTGACGTGACATACCAAATGAAAATGAAAATGAAAATGAAGTGACAAAGTGGCATTTATGTAACTTAAGGAAGGGATCTTGATAAACTGTTTTGTTTTATTGTTACAGACATAACCATGTCAGCAACATCATTCTGCAATAATTTTCATTTATTATTACGTACCCAATAATCAACTAGTTATCCAAACCATTGGTGAAACACAAAAAAAACTGCAATGCTAGAAGAGTGAAGTTTGCTGAATAAAAAGTATACCTGACCAAGAACTGTTAAAACCAAAGAATCTCCAATGGCAAACCACTCGTCACTTATGCCAAACTGACGATTTAGTCCCGTTACAAGGAAAACCTGCATAGAAACATACAATTCTACTAAACAATCCATTTAAAGGAAAATTAAGAAAATCTTGACCAAATGGAACTTCGCACAATACCTGAGTTGTCCCAAGAGCTGCGCCAAGAATAGTTGTTATGAGAAAAATTTTCCGCAATGGAACATCTTTCAAAAAGCCATTATAAAGCCCAACACCGAGAAGTGATGCTATTGATGTCACAAGCTTAACACGTCCAAGAAATTCTGGGGTGAAACCAAGTTTATTTGTGCTGAAATCAAGGAAATTCCAGGCTTAAGAAAAAACATGAAGAGATGGGTTCCAACCGAAATATTAAACCCATTCCACAAAAGAAGATGAACACCAGCAGAAAAACCAAACTTACGTAAAGTAAAACATAGCAGAATCCGACTGAGGTGTTGCATGCCAAAGAAAAATAAATAAAGTCGGAAGAAATATGTTTGGCTGCCTGACAGCATCCCACAATTGTCTGATGTTATGTTTTGAGCTTTCAATGAAGCCAGGGGTGGCCAAAGAAAGATTCTGTCCCCTTGCCGGCCCAAGCACAGGCTTCTCTTTGACAAGTACAGCAACTGCAGACGTTATAAGGGGAAGCAACGCTGTGACACCAAAAACAAACCTGTTGAAGCGCAATTTCATGAGAAGTTGTTAGTCAAATGGTTTATAGAGAGAAAAAAAAGAACATAATTACAAATAACTAATCGTACCTAACACCATAAGCCTCCACGAGAGAGCCACTAAAGTAGGAACTCACAATTCCTCCGACAGCTGAGGAACCCCAACATAACGATTGAAGAGATCCCGACATGCTTTGTGACTCACCACGAGCCCTCTCTACGACCATGGAATCTACAACCTACAACATGCTTCAGTATTTGCATGCTGATGACAAGTGCCACAGAAACGAACGGAATGAAATGCTACGAAGAGACTAAGCAAACTAAGTGCAGAAAAGAATAAGCGAATCGTTAGATTGTTGAGCTTAACTCGTGACTTGTGAATGATCATTTGCTACCCATTGTGCGCTAAATGAATATGCATATACCCCTAATCGAATTTTTTTTGACATGAAATGAAGTAATAACTATCAACAATAGTCGAGCTTTTCATCCGAGTACTCGTGCTTGTCCCACTTCATAAAGGAATTAGCACATCCTTGACAAGGAGGCAACAAAATATTAGGAATCTAGGACTATATTTGTGTTCTTTAAATATTCTCTTTCTTCTTCTTCTTAAACCCCCCAATAACCACTTCCTCCATTAAACTCTCTCAATATCCATAGGGCCAGAACCACAACTGCCACCATTGCTGTCAAGTGTCAACATCCATTGGAAGTTGTTATACCAGAAAAGCCAATTCATGCAGAAATTGAAAGACCTTCAGCACTAAAGCACATGGACGTCAAGAACAAAGCTTAGGTTATGGAGTCATGACGGTGGGTTTGACGAGGCAGTGAAACAAATTTGCAGGGGCTCAAAGTTGCAGTAAGATGTAGCCTATAAAGCAAAAAAAATTCATAAGGCGGACTACACAACCAACTGGGTTCAGGAAAGCTAAGATTGACTAATGCACGCTGTGCATTCATTGTCATACTCCTATTGTAACCCAAATATTTGTCTAAATATGAAACAGAAATGAGAAGCAAAAACCAAAGAAGGGCATAAATCATGGGAAACAAAGGTATGGTCAGAGATTTGTACAAGTCAGACGGATTCGAGATTTTTTTTAAACAACTTTCAAAAAGTCTCATGGATGTACAGTGCCATTTCCCTTAGTGTCAATTATCCCTATGTCAAACCATAAGCCCCACAAAAAAGGAAGACAAACAATCCATTTTTGAGTCAGACATACATCATCAGGCAAGTTAAAAAAATAGAAGTATGCAAAGCTTTCAACAGAGAAAGAACCTATCCCGCAAATTGCCTAACCAATTGCACTCAATTCCAAACCACGCGTAACATGTAAAAATGGTTAAGTCTCAAAGGAAGTAAATTTACAAGGCAGGGTTGACACTTACAACATCAGACAATGCAACAGAAAGAGATCCAAGAAGTATGCATAAAGCTGCACCATACTTGCTGTCAACAAAGGTGGCCATCAAGCTCCATGAGAGTGCTCCAAGAAGCCCAGATAGAACAAGGTATGATCTCCTTCGGTACCCAAAAAGGGGGACAGAATCACTACAATAGCAGAAACATTATTTAATGGCCCATAGACACCATAAATAAGAAGAAAAGGTGGATGATGTATTACAGGATATTGATACTCACCTCATAAATCCATAGAGAGGCTTGATAAGCCATGGCAATGCTGAGAATCCGGTTATCACAGCTGTCTAGTAATGCATGTGTAAGTTGTCAGTCTTATTTTGTCATAGCCAGAAAAATGCAAATCAATAAAAACTAGATGTGCCCAATGTTCTCTTCCCCAAGCCCATTAATTGGGACTAAAATAGATGTACTTTTTAAGATGGAATTCACTGTTTCATCTATAATGATAAGCACATACACTGGTAAATTCTCTTAAATTTACGGCTTTACAAGAAAAAAGACCATTGAATTAGCACATGGACATAAAAATAATCATATGAATACCACCGCAATGCTATTGAAAGGCAGCAAACGCGTTCAACTATTTGAACCATCTCATGAAGGGCGAAGACATTAGTATGAACAAGCAAATTCTACCTAATTTATGTGAAAAACAAAAATCTACATATGACAATGAGAAGAATCCATACCTCTGCAGGATCAAGATGTAGATCATCTTTCAAATAAAAACTGACAGCGAGCCTAGAAAGGCCTAAGACACCTTGGACAAAATATACCATAGCAACTGCAATGCTATCTGGAGTAAGGTCCACACCAAAGCATCTGACAGGTGTTCTGAGAGATCTACTTTTGGAAGGAGAATGTTCACTAGAAGAGCACATCTCTTCTTCCACATCAGTTGTCAGCATTTTCCCTTCTCCTGCACCCGAATCCGGAAGGCATGTTAATGAGAGAGAGAGAGAGAGAGAGAGAGAGAGAGAGAGAGAGAGAGACTATTGATCATAAGAGGCAGTACTTGTGCAGTAGTTTGATGTCAATGATAAAAAGGCATAGTTCTATTTCTGAACCCTCTGTAAAATTGATTCAACAAATTTAATCAATAAGCTTTATGTAAGCATATTCTCCATATCAGTACATCATATAACTGAAAAAAATTTATCTCATGTTCCTTGCGTAGACACATAAATGTAGCATTGCCCACGCAGCATCCATATTGAAGCCCTAAGGTAATGGATTGGACATGAAGTATGATAGCGACTTTAGTCTAAGTGCAGGCATTTTGTTTTCTGATAATTAATAAGTTTAATTACCCTTTAGACGGCCTCGAAAACCATGATTTATTGATGCTACCCCTTGAAGATTACATGGGACCAATCAACTTGCATCGCCAACTGGAAACATCCGACCTCTAGCTCACAACCCTCTCAATAGTTCTTGAATCTGGTACACTACTAAATACTAAAAGAACAGTAAATTTGCATTGAATACCAACATATGATTATGCTATGAAAGGACCTTGAGCCTCAGATTCTATGTGATACAATACGAAGATTGCAAGAGCATCAATGCAAACAGAGGCGACAAGAGAGATACCCACACATCAGAGAGAATTTGTTTCTGCAGCCATTAAAGCTACGGTAATTAATTCGAGTAATTAATTCAGACTTGCTATATACATTACTCCTACTATTCTTCTAAGCATGTTCAAATGCTACAAAAAGTTGAGAAATCACCCAAAAAAGATGCAGTATGCATAATCTCAGCTCTACCTATTCAGAATCAATATTTTCACAAACACGCCTCAAATATCTGGTTAAACCGGTGAACTGGTAAAACCTTTTTGGTTTCATTTACCCAGCCCGTTAAAAAAGACTAACTCTTGCTCCAAGGCTGAAGGAGCTAATTATGCTGATTGCCATTGATTGGCTCAGTAACGCCTTCACTCAGAATTTATAAGAAGCGAAAGATTCTGCTTTTGTTTGGAAATCGACGTGGGACTGTGGCCTTCTCAAATTTGGGCACTGTTGCACTCTTTCTCACCTTTTCAAACAGCAACAAGACTCTCCAAAAAAAAAAAAAAACAGCAACAAGACACTTGGCAATTATATCTAAATTACACGTGATTTTTGACTCTTCAAATATTAGGTTATATATTATCAAAATCCAATTGTTCACCTTTTCAAAGAAAAAATCGCACAGAAAAACAAAACTACCTACTGTATTCCTTCTAAGACAAATTATGCTCAATAATATGACATAAATACACTTTGAAAAATAACACAAGAAAAATAGTTAGAATGATGCATAATTTGTGGTATATTTTATAGGTATATATGTAAACTATTTATGTATATATTATTCCATATACATGAAGTGACAGTTCAATTTCGGTTCACCCAATGTTGATCTGGTGACCTGTCTGCCCGGTCTCTTTTTCAGTTCGCTCACCGGTCGGATTTTTAAGACACTGTTCAGAATACTCTCTTTTTTTCATAATCAATGAAAGGATGCAAGAAAGGCGCCTCTCCCTTGACAATAGCTAGAAGGATGCCACAAAAAGAGGGCCTGAAAATCCCAATCCTCCCAACTACAGTCTACGAATACCAGCCACCACTAAATGAATGTGAACATATTGTACTATAATATTATCCTTAACGTATCCTGCTAATAACTAATGGCTGTCTATAAATAGGATAAGCAAAATGACCTAGTGCATTATCTTAACCCTATGTTATCATCTAATTAAACGTGTGTAGAATTAAATACTTACATAGGAAGTCACCCCTTCTAAAATTATAATACCAGGTAATTTCAAAGCCCATCATCATCATCATTATCGTGATCCTAACACACATACTAGAGGCAGACGCAGTCACATGAAGCACAGGTCGAACAAGTAGAAAACCGTTCCAATCTTATTTATACCGAATTCCATTTATGAAATATGAACACAATGATCTGATAGATCTATAATAATTGCAAATAATCCCAACGAGATAACCCTCCTCTCTATTAGTCATATTTATAAGTCACTTCATAAACACGAAAATGGTATTCTCCCTTCTTATTTTAGTATCGATATACAGCTAAAGAGGCAATAACCGTTCCCCCATTTTCATCAGTCAATACGAGGGCTGATATCAGACACCATCATCACCATTGCAAAATCCCACCAAGCAAAGCAGTAACCAGCATCATTCATTAAACACACAATTTCTCGAGCATGCTCTCTCCATTATCTTCCGCTGACCTTTTCACTTAATGATGCTATAAAGCCTAAAAAACTAAGAGGACCATGTCAATGACCGTACTATGTCCGTTTGAAGAATTCATGGGCCTGCAGGAAGGGTGGATCCATGGCTACTCAAAAACTTTCTTGCCAACTTCTATGCTATGCTTAGCGCCGATCCCCTTTGCCAAATAGAGGTGGTTATGGCGAGAAAAACGCCAAAACCACTTGAGAATCTAAAATGCACGTTTCAAGTGCTCCCATATACTTCCGAGGTTCCCCCCATTCCTGCACTTCTGACATTTGTGCATAAGCTTTTTGTATATCTTGCCAATTGCCTCAGGAAAGACAGAAGACATACATTACAATCCAAAATCCTACTTCTCCCAGCTACCAAACAGCAGAAAACATACATTGCAATCTAAAATCCTACTTCTCCCAGCTGCCAAACAGCTCAGCAAAGACCATGAATAACATTAGAATCTAAAAAATCCCCCTTTTCCTTGCGACCAAACAGCTCAGAAAAACCATGAAAAACGTCAGAATCTAAAATCCAACTTTCCCCAGCTACCAAACAGCACAGGAAAGACCATGGACACCATTAGAATCTAAAACGCCACTTTTCCCAACAATCAAACAGCTCAGGAAAGACTAGGAAAAACATTAGAAACTAAAATCACACTTTTCTCAACCAACAACACTAGCTTAGTGGGCCAGACTCCTTGCACCTCAGTAGGAGGTCAAGGGTTCGATTCTTTCTTCCAGGTGAAGGCTTTGTCTCTTAAAAATTCATACTTTTCTCGGGCCTCAGCAACTAAACAGCTCAGGAGAGCCCATGTATAACATTAGAATCTAGAAACCCTAACTGACTACCCATAATACTCACTTCCCAAAATGAATGCCAGGTCCGCAAAACAAAATACTTAAAAATAATGCATTTTTTTCAAGAAAAAATTCAATAACTTTTTTCATAAATTAAAAATCACTCATTAAATCAAGAAATTGTTAAAATTTTGAATTTTTCTTTAAAAAAATTGCAAATTTTAAGTTCTCATTTTGCAGACGGACAAAAAATTGGGGAGGAGGAGGTAGTATATGCGTATGTATCTACAAAAGATAAGGAACTGATGGGCTTACTATGAAAAGGGTCGTCGACGTCTCTATCGCGACGGTCGGACGTGGCAGGCATCTGAACGGCGACGGACATGTCGGTTTCCGGCGGCGCTTTGTGACGTTTGTTCCGGCGGGATGCGGAGGCGGCGAACGGCGACCGCCGGCGGATCTGAAAGCGGAGGCGAGAGAGGGAGAAGGTGGTTAAAATCGGATTTCGGGAGGGCAAGATTGAGAATGAATTTAAAGCTATTAATGTAGCCATTAAAAAATGCTGGGACTTCTAGCAAGGGGGTTTGCCATTAAAGTACAATTTTTATTTTATTTTTTTAAACTGATTATTTCTTCTTTGTTTCTTGTATTTTTTTTTCCTTTTTATAACTCAAGCGTTTGGTGATATATACATATATATATATATATATATATATATATATCAAAAATGATAGGTACAAACCCTTTGTGCCACTCCTCACCACACCCTCACTCACATGGGGTGTGGTCCCCACATGTGGGCCCCATGTAGGCCTCACACCCTATGTGAGTGAGGGTGTGGTGGGGAGTGGCACAAAGGGTGTGTATTTATCATTGTTCTATATATATATAGTCGGGCTAAATACGCACAACTCGACTTTATTTTGTGGACATATTCTACACTCTATTAGCAAAAAGCTCAATAAAAATCGGGGCACTTAAATAATCATCATTTTACTCAATTGAAATTAGAAAATCATCCTGAGCCTTTTCAGGAGTTATGTTTCCATCCTGAGATTTAAATAAATCCTAAAATGTCCTTTATATATATAACATATTAGCGGATTGAGGACTAAATTAAAAGTTGCATATAGGAGGGGTAAGAAGTGAACCAATTTCAAAATTAAGAGGTCCTCCACTTCAATTATGGGATCCCTGATATCTCGTTCGTCAAACAGAAACCCCTAATCTACACCAGAAAACCCAAATAACACGTCCATTCCACCATCCTTCCCGATGAAACTCAATCTCCTGACCCAACTCCACTCTGACGTCCATCCACCAATGCTCCTTAATTAGGATTTGTTACGCTCCTATGTAACTCATCAATATGACTATGCCATGTGCAAGAGATTTCATCTCTGAAGAAACTCTCCAACGAGATGAAGTCTGGCCATAGGCCACCATCGTCGATTTTTTATTCTGTTTACTGCCCCCGGTAGTTTTCCAAAACTTTTCATTTATTATATGACTTGTTTACCATGATTTGCTGTGAATAAGTTTTTTTACTATGGAATCATGTAAAAAGTTGTATGTTTTTACCATATTCTTCGTTATATTGTTTGTTTTTACCATAATAGATGAAAAGTTTTCTACCATCGTATTCAATATAACAAATATCATGGTAAAAACTGGAAGTGCGAGTTACAAAAGTTTTTGTTAATATTTTGTTAAGATTTTGCCATTTTTACCATGAAGTTGTATGTTTTTACCATATTCTTCGTTATATATATATTTTTTTACCATAATAAATGAAAAGTTTTCTACCATGGTATTAAATATAACAAATATCATGGTAAAAACAGGAAGTGCGAGTTGCAAAAGTTTTTACCATGGTAGTCTGATTTTACCATTTTTACCATAAAGTTTTTGTTAATGATAATGAGAATTCAAATTTTCCAACTCTATTTCTGTTAACATTTTGACATTTGAAAGTGGTGAAAGGGGTCAAATCCCTTGATTTAAAGGTAACTAACAACTAATTAGAGTCCTTATATTAAATAAGTAGTTTTTACCATAAAACTGGAATTTGTTTTAAAAACATTACCATGATTTTTTTATCGTTATTCAAGTTTACAATGAAAATCAATCATATGATTTTCTATTTTTAAAGGATAAAGGGTAAAAATGCTAATTAAGTTTGATACATTAGATTTACCATATGCATTAAAAAATTATGGTAAAAAATAAGTGTATTACAAAAATCATTATAAGTTTGTAAAGTTTTAATTGAGAAATAAGAAGTTAAAGATTTGAAAATATATATCCTATAAAAATTTGAAAATTGAGAATTCAAAATTTTCATTTCTATTTCTGTTAATATTTTGAAATTTGGAAGTGATGGAAAGGGTCAAATCCCCTAATTTAAGGTAACTAACAACTAATTAGAGTCCCACTGAATTAGGAAACTAAATAATATATTAAATAAGGGTAGATATGGTATATCACAAGAGAAAATGATGAAAACATAACTGTTCAAATTGATCAGGATGAAAACTTAATTGATGTCCGAAAATAGGATGATTATTTAATTACCTCATAAAAACCGAAATAAAGTCCTATATGAATTGTCCAAAAAAGAGTATTAGGCTAAAGCATTTCGCCTAAAGCATAAATAGTAAACTGATACTAAAGCATTTCGCTATTGACTAAATGATATTTTAGGTATTTAATTCAAAATTTTACTATTATTTAAGATAATCATTTTCTCTAATTAAATGGACTAAATAATATTTTTAGATTAAATCAGTGATATTTTAGTATTAGGCTGAAGACAAAAAATAATACGCTCTAATTCTCAAGTCCTTTTTTTTAAGATGATATTATAAAGAACTAAACATAAATAGTCTTGGGTTATTGAACCCCTACAGAGTCACCAACATAAATAGTCTTGGGGTATTGAACCCCTACAGAGTCACCAACTAATTGTTGCGACAGGAATAAAGAAGGTTCCGCTAGAGTAACATAATGAAAAATACTTAAATTAAAAGATTTTCTTAGCAAGCATGCCTTCGGTTAGCTTCTCTTCCAACATGGCAGATAGTGGCACCGCTTCTCTTCAGAAGTCGCCTGTAATCACAAATAATAGAGCTAAGAGGATGGTTGTTGGACTGATTAGAAATTGGCGAAACAGCTTGTAACGCATCCATTTCCACTTCAAGGTCCGTTACGTTATGGTCCACCACCATTTTTAAACCATCTCTGAGAGCCCAAAGTTCAGCTCCTCCTAACTGATGCATCTGGCCAATATATCTCTGAAAACAGTGAAGACATGAACAGTAAACCCTCTCTCTCTCATGGCGATTCTCACAGTAAACCCTAACCCAAGCCCCCTTTCTCTCTCTCAACCGTAGCCCACTCCCCTAGACCCCTCCTCTCCCTTGGTTTCACTCACCTGAACCAAACCCTAACCCAAATCTCCCCTTTTAATCTTCCACACACCTCAATCGGGCCAACAGGAGTTTGATATCAGTGGGTTTTGCGAAATCATCAAGGTTTTCATCAGATCTTCAGTCCCCTTTCCAATTTCGAGATCCATAGCCGTCGGCCTTTCTATCGTGAAATTCAAAAGGGGGGTTTCTCAAAGTTCTGGGTTCTTCATCATATGCTTTGAGACTCCAAGAGATTTCCACTTCATAATCACGAGGGGTGCTCACGGTTTCTGGGTTCTTCTATCTCTTAACCAGGTAACCCCAAATACCCCTTTTCTCTCCATTACTGGAACCTGAAATGGAGCTCCGTTTGAAAATTACTGCTGAATTTTTTATTTTCGAGATCTGCTTGTGTGAATCTTTGGCCTGCATTGTTGTTGCCTGACTGAATTGAAGTAGGGGGTTGGTTGGCTGAGTATCGGTGGTTTGATTCTTGTCTGTTTCTTGGTCTGTCAAGGGAAGCATTGGTGGTTTAAATCTTATCTCTAGGAATTTGTGAATATCCCTTAGTGGGCTCTAGCTTGATGTAAAGGCCAAGGTCCTCTCAATGCTTTCTCGTGTTGTTAATCAAGCTGTTGATGATGGTTGGATCCCTGTCGTCCACAATCACTCGAGACATGGAGATTCCGGAAAACCTCTTATTACCCTTTTTGTGGATAACCTTCCTGAAGACACTAGTCAGCCATGGTTGAAGATGATGTTCAATAAGTTTGGGGTTGTCAAAGATGTCTTCATTCCGGAGAAAAGGAGCAAAGCAACGGGTAATAGATTTGACTTCATCAGGTACAATTGTCCTGTCTCGGCAGACTTGGCCATTCTTCGGACTAACGGCATATGGCTTGACGACAAGAAACTTTTTGTTAAGCTTGCTTCCTTTGAGGCTAAAAGGAATAGGCCTATTTCGTCTAATTCTAATAGAGAAGGTGTTTATCTTAAAGCCGGAATGAGGCACAATACCGAACAGGGATCAAAAGCATATGTGCCGGGTCAGAATTTGGATTTCTCGCAGCATGGACTTATCAAGGACAGGAAAACTTACGCACAAGTCACTAAAGGGGTGGAACACATTGGAGAGCAAAATGCAAGGAAAAGTATTCAGTGTCTATCTATTGGTAATGGATGGCTATACAGGAGCGCCATAGCGAAGATCCGTAAGCTTCTTTCTACAAAAGATCTGGAGAGTGTCTTTAATTTTCAGAAAGTTCATGACGTCCAAATTAAAGCGATTGGCGGAAGGTATGTTGTTTTAACTTTTGCCAACGAAGGCATCAGAGATAAGATTATTAAAGAAAAATGGGTGATGAACTGGTTCGAAGATATCAAATCTTGGAATGGCGAGCAAGCCAAGGAGGAGAGATTTGTTTGGATTTCTTGCTTTGGTATGCCACTTAGCGCTTGGTCCTCACAAACTTTCAAAGAGATTGGTAATATCTGGGGAGACTTTCTTAAGGTGGACGAGAACACTTTGCAAGGAGGTTCATACGAAAAGGGTAGAATTTTGATTGCCACTGACCAAACGCAGAGGATAGAAGGGGTCGTCGAACTAGTTGTAGATGGGATAAGACACCTGGTCAGAATCGAGGAGGGTGATTCTTTCAGAAAGGTGGAATCTAGCAATTTTCTTTCGGAGAATGCTAAAGTATTTGGGATGGACTCCGTGAGTGTGAATGAAGATCAGCTTTCACAGATTCCAAAGGACCCAAAGGAGGCTCATACTTTGGAAATGGAATCTGTTGAGGTTTCTAATTCTCTTCATAGATTAGACTCTTTGGTGGGCTTAGACTCGTTGGTGTTGGAGTCTTTTGTCCACTCCTTTCCAGGCAAAGACATAGGGGTTAAATCGCTTGGGGTTTGCATGAGCTCTGAAGATAGTGACCCTATTCAATCTGCAGATGACGATGATTGCCATTCCTTAGATCTTATTTCTGCAGATCCTCTAATTAATTATGTGGAACTCAAGCGCCACAAGAAAAAAAGCCGGTCAAAGCAAAGGGGTCGCAAGAAATCTATCTCCTTTTGGAGACCTTGTCCTCTGAAAGCAACTCTTTTTTCCAGGCCACTTCGCTTGGACAAAAAAAAGAGCTGCTCGAGGAGGTTTAAGCTGGATAAGGAGAATTTAAGTTCAAATGAAAAGTCTCTTCTTGGCCCTGGACCTCTTTCTTTGGGGGATAGTAGGCTCTCTGAGTCTGGGTCCATGCATTGGACTCAAGAGGATGTTAGCAGCAAAGAGAAAATGATAGAGGAAGAATCTATTGCAACATTGGCCACTAGAAATAATCTTGCAGTAAATCTCCGTTCTGAGGATGCATTACTTTTAAAGGAAATGATTGAGGAAGAATTGCAAGCATACTCTCATATGGCTAGGAAATGGGAGGAATCTATTGAGAGGTAAAGGTTCTATTGAATTTTGTTGTGGGGTCGCAGCGGCGTTTGGGTGTGGTATGGATTAAAGTCGGTCGGATGTTTGGCTTTTAGGGGCTGCTCTAAGTGGGGCTTTTGCGATTTGGCGGTGCCGTTTTGGGTTTCGTTTTGGGTTTGGCTTCTTTGGGAGCTTCCATTTGGTTGCTATTCTGTAGCTTCTTGTTTTGGCTGTATTCTTTTTCTTCTCTTTCCTTCTTTCAACCTCGATTGAATGTCCCTCCGCCTCTCCCTTCTCGATGTACCCTATCGAGTTCTTTAATAAATCTTCTTTTATTGATAAAAAAATATATATATCTCTGAAAACCCTGAATCCAGTTTCCATGAATATCCCACATGAGTCCCCCTGCAGTTGCACTGCCATCATTTGCCCGAGCTCCATCCATGTCAAGCTTAAGATATCCCAGACTTGGAGGACTGCATCCAACATATACTGTTGTATGGGTTCCTCTCTGATTGTTCGAATTTATCCCCAAGCATATCCCATTCCATAATGCAAGCAAGGCATTCACTTACCGAAAACCAAAGGCAAATTATCATTATTTACTCAGTTGAAATGTCTCTTGTTCTTGTTTAACCATAAACACCAACACGCAATAGGGAAAACAAAGGATAAGCATATGATTTTCAACAACCCAATGTTTGGATCAAAAAATCCGATGTTACACCAATCCCATCCCAGAATGAGCGAGCCAAAGGACAGAAGCAAAGGATAAGCATATGGTTTTCAACAGGAATTTGGCAATGAGGGCAAGCTTGGTCTGTTATGATACGGCGCAGAAAAAGAAATTCCTTTGAGGCAATACAATTTTGGAGAGCTAACAAAAAATAAATAAATAGACAATACGAGGATGAGCATTGATTTTCCAAACCCAAGACCAGAATTCGAATTCCACACATAAAAATCATTTTCCTCACTGAACCAAGGGAGAGGAGTGCCTCTGATATGGTAAATTATGGAACTAGGGAGCATGAAAGATAATCCATTCAAATCCCATTGGTGGTCAATCCCCACATCACTAACCCTAAGAGACAAATCAACATGGGTTAAGGGTCCATCAATCATGGATCTCAGGGCACCACTGCCTAACCAGTTATATGTCCAAAACAAGGTGGTCATTCCATTTTGGGCAACCTTATCATCAACTGGTCGTCCTTACACAGACTACGCCACAAGTAGGATGGACTATAGTGATTTCTAACCGGATCAACGTATTTTCCTCGAAGAACTTTAGCCCATAGAAAATCCTCTTCCCTAAAGAAACGCCAATTGAGCTTAGCCAAGGAGACTACATTTGGCATTTCGTGAATCTCTAAGCCCTAGACCCCCAAGGCCTTTTTCCTTAACCACATTCTCAAGCCTTTTGGATTTTCTTTCTTGGTTTTGGGCTGGTAACTACATTTTCAAGGGGAGCATATGTTTGGGCTCTTTCACATATCCAGGTAAGAAACTACGCGCCATAGGCCCATAGCCCATTAGAAGGACCCGATGCTTAACTTTTATGCCATTGTCGTCTTCCTTGCTAGAAATGACCATATAGTGTTGAAGAAATATTTTATAACATATATGTCACGTAGCCTATCTGCATATTAATTTTTTCAACCAAAAATGAAATATATTGTGATAAAAAAAAAAAAAATAGACCCGTCTATTTTATAAGCACAACATGCAATATTAGATAGTTTTTACAAAAAGTTTATTGACATACGTAATCACGTTATTATGCAATATTAGATAATTTTTACAAAAAGTTTATCGACATACGTAATTACGTTATTAAACTCATATTATCCACAAAAGATAGACGTGCAAGTATGATTTTAAAGATGACTTTCATATCTCCTGTATTGATTTATGATGATAAAAATTCGATGAACTTAATTTTTTACGTGAATGTCCTATTCAATGACTTCTAAATTAAGCAAAGTTGTGCCCCCAAAGGCACAATAAAGTAGTTGTTGGCCCTTGGAATGCAACGGGTACCTCAGGTCCATGTTACACAGCAACTACCAAGTATACAAATTTGAATAGTTAGAGTGAGCTCAGTGCTCACACTATTTTTTTTTTTCTTCGCAGACTAATTCAAAATACCACTCGTTTTCACTAAAAATACCATTTAGTCAATTTAATTAGAGGAAGTTATTTGTCTTGAATAGTGAAAATTTTGGACTAAATACCTAAAATACCTTTTAGTCAAGCGTAAACTCAACCTAATTACTATAGGAAAAAATAGTACGGAAAAAAAGTCAAAGGAAACAAGAAAAAAGAAAATGAAAATTATCAAAACCAATTTATTCAATAAAACTCTAATTTTTTAATCACGAGGAAAACTAGAGAATCAATCAATTACATGATTGTGGCTTTCCGAGAAATGTCTTCCACCCATGATTCCCTCTGATCAATCAATTACATAATTTTCGTACATAAATGAAATAAACAAAGATGATTCGATAAAGAAAGCTCCAATTATACATCACTATCACTATCACCCACTCAACCCAATAGAAATCTCAACTTGTATTTTGGAAAATAGTGGGTTAAATTTGGAAGTTTTTGTGAATATAGAATCAATCAAAACATCTGGAAAGATCCAAATAATGATACACATTCCAATCTAATACCCGGGCTCAAACGAGTGGAGCCAAACCGAGCTGGATTTTGAAGTACTCGAGCTCTGCTCATTAACTAAGCGAGCCTAGAATTTGAGCTCAACTAAATGAGCCGAGCCTAGTTCAAGTAATAAACAAGCTCATTTAAACAAGCCGAGTTAATACAAGCGAGGTGAGTTTTTTCGGGGCAAAACCCATTTAAACAAGCTGAGCTAATACAAATGAGCTGAGTTTTTTCGGGTTGAGCCGAGCTTTAGAATGCTGAGCTCAGGTCATTGAGCCGAATCTCGAGCTGCTCGCCAGCATCTCGGTTCTTTTGCAGCGCTATATATGGCCTGAATTAGGGCTGCTCAAAAAAACCGATGAACCGTGAATCCGGTCCGGACCGAACCGATCCGTACCTTTTGGATTTTAACCGTGGATTAATGGTCCGGACATGGACTCAAAAAATAAAAAACCGTGACTTTTGGATCGGACACGAATTTTGATTTTGAAACCGTGAATTAACCGATCCGGACCGTGAGTTTTTTATTATATATAATTTTATCACTTTTATAATTATAGCTATATAGATATTGTTAATTTAGAAGACTTACGATTTGGTTGTACTGTTGTAGGAATTATGGTGCGAATATTGTTATTTCTATAAATTCTAGGGGGTTAAAGTATTATAAGTGCTACTATATATACTCTCTATTTGTGAGTGAACTGGAAGTAACTATCTGCTATTGTCTTTGTGAGTGAACCGGAAGTAACTATCTGTTATCCTTTGTGGTAATATAAGTTTGTGCCTTTGTTTGTTCAGTTATATAACTATTTGCCTAACTGCCTTTGTTGTTTTTTATTGGGATTTCCAATTTTGAACTTTCTATTTAGGCCCAGTTTTTCAAAAGATTTTAGCACTCAGGTGCTAAAATCATGATATTTCAAATCAAAAAATGAAGTGGTTCCGTTTATCGTTTTTCGATTTTTTTCGCACCAAATTAACGTACACAAGAAGTACTTTAATTTGGTGCCAAAAAAATCAAAAAATAATACACGGAACCACTTTATTTTTTGATTTGAAATATCATGATTTTAGCACCTGGGTGCTAAAATCTTTTGAAAAACTGGGCTTTAGTGCATTTGCTACTTGCTAGTGCCTTACTGCCTTTGTTTGTTGTTTTTTTCGAATAAGTTGAAAATCCGCGGATTAATCCGGAACCGATCCGTGACTCGCGGTTCGGATTGGAACCGAACCGTGAGACTTTTGGATCGGACACGGATTGTATTTTCAAAAAATCGTGATTCGCGGATTAGAATTGGATTCATGCCAATCCGGACCGTGAGCACCCCTAGCCTGAATATTACTTGTTTCTCTCATCCACGTAGTCTGAAACTCAACTCTTGTGAGTTGATTCATACCCACAGGGAGAAAATTGCTGAACAAAATGAATCTGGGTAATTTACCCTTTTTTTTTTTGGAAAATTGAAGAAAGAAAATGGGGAAGAAAATGGAGAGAATTATCAGGGGAAAGTCCCCAAAACATCATCATCATCAGAAGATTCAGACTCCAGTTTTTCCCATTCCAATTCCCTCCTCCAACATCATCGCCTTGTGCTTGCATTCGCTGCTGCAACCTGCAAAAGCTTTTCTCCCCTCTGAAAAACAATAAGCTTGATCATAACAATAAGAGAATGCTCACTAGCTAGCCCGGACACCCTACATTACCAAAATAAAAGAATAAGAGAATGCGATCAATTTGAACTGGTAAATGTGTTTCTGTTAATTAACCCAAACAAAGGATTCTAACTGTCAGACTGCTTTTCCACCAACTCTCCTAAAACCAATTGGTGGTCGGAAGGGTTTCAATTAAGTCTTTTATGGCATTGAACATCGCACCCGCAAGTCTGTTTTTAGAGCGGTCGCAGGGAGTGGCATTGTGTAACCAAATCCATGGGGGCACTCCGGGCCCAACAATCCCTCCCTCACGATGACGCTCCCGCGACTCGAAGCCATGACCTCCTAGCTCTGATACCACTTGTCGGACCGCTTTTCCACCAACTCTCCTAAAACCAATTGGTGGTAGGAAGGGTTTCAATTAAGTCTTTTATGACATTCAATATTGCACCCGCAAGTCTGTTTTTAGAGCGGTCGCAGGGAGTGGCATTTTGTAACCAAATCCATGGGAGCACTCCGGGCCCAACACTAACAACTTATAAATGATTTGGGATTTTAAAATGTTTTAACTTCTTCATTTGATTTCATTATGGTTTCCAAGGCCAGCCAGCACGTTGTGCGCAATCCCCACAATATTGTCCGGAGTCACCTTTGTAAAGATTTGGATGTTCAATGAGAATGTTATGTTCATGTATTCTCCACCAAAAGAAACACACATGTTAATGAAATCGAACCTCAGTTAAATAATAAATACCAAATCAATTTGGAACAAAAATAACCAACTCCATGATTTTATCTTTGCACTTCAAATTGTGTTCAAAGTCGTACACTTTTTCTATTATGTCAATACATGCGACCCCTGCCTCGCACAGTTTGGTGTTGAAAAGGGCCTGATTCATTTCATCGCGATCACCAATTCAACAAGTTGCGTGTTACGATACTTTTTTCATTAACATTGTAATTTAATCATAAGTAGTAACAAATTTTACAAGGATTTTCCCAGATAATTTCTTCTAAATATGATTCCCCAACCCATCACTTTCCTTTACTGAAATAACTTTTATTTAATTACGTATCTGGCCAGTATCAAATAAACAAAACATGATGAGATGGAGAAAGCTCCAGATACATCACCATCAGTATCACCAATTCAACGCTTTGAATATCTCAGCTTTTCTTTTGAAACTAGTGGATTAGATTGGGAGTATTTTGGAATATACAATCAATAACAAAATACCTGGAAAAGGTCCAAATAATCATAAACATTTCATACTACCATTTTTTGGCCTGATTACATGAATCTCAGCTCTTGTGAGTGTTTGATTTGATACTCATAGGCAGAAAATTGATGAGAACAAAATGAAGCTGGAGAATTTACTTTATTTTGCACTTTGGAGGATAGAAAAAAGGGGTGGAAAATGGAGAGAAGTATCAGGGGAAAGCCCAGAAAACGTCGTCATCTTCATCAGAAGAAGAAGATTCAGACTCCATTTCTTCCATTCCGATTCCCTCTTCTAACATCATCTCCTTGTGCCTGCATTCGTTGCTGCAAAAGGCTTTCTCCCCCCTGAAAGAAAAAATTGTTGATGATATTAGGAATTGAGGATAACAATACGAGAATGCGATCATTTTGAACTGTTAAATGTGTTTTTGTTCACCCAAACAAAGGGCTTTTCCAACTTAATGAAATCAACATCATTCACTGCTGTGAATTGATTAACAACTGAATTCTGAATTCGGAACCAAAATAACTAGCCGAATGATCTTATCTTTGCACTTCAAAATAGGCTTTGAAAACCTCACAAAAAAGGACCACTTTTAGAACCAAAACAAAGTCAGTGCTCAAAAGAGCTTTTTTTGGTAACTCAGGGTAACCTGATCAACTTATGTGCGCCTCGACTAATCCGTGAAAACCAACTCTGCTGTTTATTAGTGGAAGGCCTGATTAAAGTTGGTACAAAGCTCCATATGCATTGGTCCCACAACAGGAGATAGCATCTATTAGGTTAGTGGTCCATGTATATCAAGTTTGTAGGGGACTTTAGGCATTGGCAGCTTTTAAGTGAAAAACTCGTTAGTACTTCAATCGATTTTTCATCTGGAAATCTTAAACCAACTCAAAACCAATTGACAACGAACGGAGAAGCTCCTAAAGCTCATGTACAAATTTTATATCTCACTAGTCAAATTGTGCTAATCACCACCGTAGAACAAACTCTTCACATTTTCATCCTGTAGAAACATGCGACCCCTGCCTCGCACGGTTTAGTATTAAAAACGAATTCATTTCATCGTGATCACAGATTAAACAAGGTGCAAGATCTCTAAAGAAATTAAGAGTATGGCCTCCAACCTATCCAGCTCTAATACTTGCATATTGGCAATGAAAAAGAGAGACTCGTCAGGCTCATATACTAGTTTTTGATCGATCGTAGGACACTCTCGAATCGAAAAGACTCAAGCTTTGACTGAGGATGACCGAATGATAAGATTCCCAGATGCATCAAATTAATCAAAATCCAATAATCTAAACAAAGTTCTCAACTTGACTAAAATTGCAAACAGAAAAAAGGAAAGTACGCAAAGAAAGGGGAAAGTTGAGCTAACCTGTACATGAAAATGTCTTTTCCATGCCCAAGATTCTTCTTGCAATTGTAACAGAAGCTGAGAAAACTCTCAGATGGATAGCTCATGGATCGATTCCCCCCAAACCCATTTTCCTTTTTCCCATTAGGAACCCCAACACCGCCACTGCAACTCTCAACAACAATGCAATTATCAAATATATGAGTCGTTTTCGGATTCGGCCCGTGTGTGATCACACAAGTGTAGTCCTCCGAAAGCTCCATCTCACTAGCAGAGAGAGAACCCACAACAACCCGAGGCGGCGAATTCGGGTTTTCCATAAAACCCGAATTCGCAGACCCAAATGGGGATTTCCGAGAATCCCTCGTCTTGACGCCGAAATCGCCCGGCGATCTCGTCGGCGATTCAGATAGAACAGAGGAAGGCAGAGGCAGGGGAGGTATCTGGATCTTCAATTGGGATCCAAAAAGCACCATTCGGCTTTGTGATTTGTTCAGTTTTGAGTCACAAAATTCATCAGTAATAAGTTCATCGACAATGCCTAAACCAACCCCTCGTGAATCCAACTTGTCAAAGTGGGTTTTAGCTTCAGATTTTGGGGATTTCTGGTTTGTGGTTTGGGAATCTGACCAAAATGTGTTTCTTAAACAAGAAAAGATTTTGGAATCGAGTGTCGAAGTTGGGCTTAGCACAGATTCAGTAGTATCAGGGCTACCACTGAACCCCTTTGAACCAAAACCAGCGAATAATCTTGGAGAGAGAAAAATCGATGATGTGGGTTTTGGGTAAGGTTCTGTCGGTGATGGTAGAGAGCTGTAATCCGCCATTAGAGCTTGCTTAGTTGTTGCTGCTCAATATCTCTTCAAATCTGTGATGCAAGAACAAAATGAATCCATAAATAATCACAGTGCTCAATACAGCAGAGTATATAAAAATTATATCTGTATACTATATTGAGTATATTGCTTGTCTATATAATTCATGAATTAAAAACAAGTAAAATACTCCAGTAGTTGTTCAACTGACTAAAAAATTCAAAAATTATGCAAGGAAATACTATAATCTTTATTTAAAAAATTATAGAGACCTTTTTTTTGTATGGAACAAGTAATTTTGGGAAGGGGAACCTGAGATTATGAGTGATTTGAGCTAGAAACCGCCATGGAAATGCAAGAAGTTAGTGGAGATGAATCAGACAAGTGATCAAATGAGAAGATGAGAGCTCAATTTTTACAAACCAGAGAAACCCCCAAGAAAACAATGAGTCATGCTCAATGCAAACAAATGAACACAAGCAAACAAAACAAAGTTCTCTCTCTCTCTCTCTAGAATACCTTTTCTTTTGGTTTGCTTTAACACTCGCTTTAATTGATTGCGTCTTTAACCAACTGGTAGGATTTCAGCAAAAATGGTTTCTTTCTTTCTTTTATGAATGTAAAGATTCATGGCCTTTAGATATAGACAAAGACCCATAAATCTCTCTCTCTCTCCCTCTCCCTCTCCCTCTCTCTCTCCTCTAGTTAGTGGGTATATATCCCTTTTCTGGGCTCCCCCACTACTGTTCAGTTTTTTTTAACCATGCCTAGAAATCCGCCCATGGTTTTGTTGGGTGATGTAAAAAAGTGCATGGGAATCAGTTCGGTTAGACATTTTAGTTTAGTTTAGTTTAGTTTTGATGATGTAAGCAGGTGTAATAAGTAGAGAGATAGAGAGAAAAGTGAAAAAAGTGATGATGTAATCAAAACTGGAATAGTGCAAAACTGGGGGGAAACCCCCAAACGAACACAGCCTATATTTTCGATGAAACCCACCACTGTGTCGTCACGGCCAGAAAATTTTGGATGCAAATAGGATACTGCACACGTGCATGCCCGAGCAAAAATATTTTAAACGGCCTAGATTTCTTACTTAGGGGGTGTTTCATTAACTTGATTTTTTTGGTTTTTTGGTTTTTTGATATTGTTTGGATGTTTTAGTTTTGCAAAAATACTAACTTGTTCCACTAACTAGCTTTTTGGTTTTTTGGTTTTTAGTTTTGCAAAAAAACCAACTTGTTCCATTAAACTAGTTTTTTATATATTTAGTTTTACAAAAAAAAATTAACTTGTTTCACTAACTAGAGCCTGTTTCGGTGCTTATTTTTTCAGTTTTCCCATTTTGCTTTTCCACTTCTACTTGTTTGGCCGCCTGGTTTCAAGAATGAGTTTGGAGCAAAAACCCAGAAACAGCCCAGACCTTCCTTTTCCCATTCTCATTTTGCATTTTTGTTTTTTGGTTTTCCTGTGACACTGCCTCTTTACCCCTCTACCCCTGCGATTTCTCCACACCGGTCGGAGCTACTTCAGAAATCGTTTAGATCTGGACGAGGACGAACTGAACGACAAACTGGGTTCTCTTGGGATTCTCAGATTGGACGCCTCTTATTTGTTGCACAGATTCTGGGTCTTGATTTTTATTGTTGAATTGAATTTGAGGTTTGGGGTTTGCAATTTGAACTTGACGATGAACTTGCACAGATTGGTGGGTTTTCTAGTTGAAGCCTTGGGGAAGATGACACTGTAGGTAAAGTCAGAGAGAGAGAGAAAGAGTGTACAGGTCGAGGGGAAAGAAAAATTTGGTTGGGAGCATTTAGCATGAGACCACTGTTTATTTTATTTTTTTTAAAAAGGAAGATAAAAATATATATACATAATTTACAATCAAAGGGCAAAGTGGTAAAAAAAACCCGTAACTCATTTTCATTCTCTCTCTCAAACACTACTTTGCAAAATGCATTCTGCACATTTCTCCCAAACACTCATCCCAGATTCAAAACTCATACTGGTAATAATCCAAAAAGCCAAAAACTCAAAAATGAAAAGTTGAAAAGTTAGCTCCCAAACACCCCCTAGTTTTTTGGCTTTTTTGGTTTTTAATTTTGTAAAAAAAACTAAGTGATTTTTTGTTAGTGAAATGAGATAATTTTTTAATTAAAACAAAACTGCTTTTTTTTTTAGCGGAACAGGGCCTTATTCTCTCCTCTCTCTCTAAAATTTAAACCGTCCAAAACACTTGTGAACAACTTAGATGCACAAAAAAATACCGTCACATGGTACCGAGCCGGTACTCAAAATTTTATTATGCTCAAACCCACTGAAATGGAAGTTTACTCATGGCGGTTTTTTATGTGGAAAAAAATTGAGAGCAATTTTGTTCATTCATGCTTTGTTCACTCTCGTGGAGCAAGGGTATATTTATTTTGCGTCTTATATCAACCATCAAAAGAGTTCATTTTGCCCTGAATCACTGGTTCGGAGATTAGTCTAAAGTCCAACTCGATCAGATATGGATATAACTGCTTCATCTAGAGTTTTATTTTTTTTCTTTAAAATTCTTATTAATAAAATTGAACACGACATTGAATCGAATTCAAATTTTGTATAAGCTCCTAGCAAATGGATCCACACAAAATGAACGATTTTGATTCTCAATATAAAACAGTAGATTGATAACCTCTTGAGAGAGAAACAAAAAGAGGGTTAACAAAAAAAAAGTTACAGATCTAACTCTGTTTCTCTCTCTAGAATATCTGAAAATTTACTCGTCTTTTCTCTCTCGCTCTTTTCTCTCTCACTGAGTGGGTCAGTGAATGCGAATGAATAAAGAGCGCACTCACTCCGAGTAGGGTGACGACTCCATGGATGGGGCCACTATATTCATTTCCCTGTACCGTACAATTCGCTAGCGTCCAAAACTTCCCAAAGCCCAAATGGGTTTGGTTTTTTCACTCCATAGGGCCAAGTATATTCATTTCCATGTATCCTTTATTACTTTCTCTGTCGCTCAAAGTTTGACACTTTTTGGACAGTGTGTTATTTTTAAATGTCTATATTTTTCAATGTAAATATCAAAAGATATGCAATATGGATCTCGTTTGATAGATTGTAACTAGCTCTATTAAACAAAGTTTTCAAAATCACATAAAACGTTATAAATAGAAAGATATAAGCAATCTAAAATGGCACGCAATCGCAAAAAGGTCAAAAGTTTGGGGACGGAGGGAGTATTTACTATCTCTGTCCTTAAATTTTTTTGTGTTCCCATGAAAAGACGTGGAATTTTAGGGGGGAAAAAATTTCGGACATAATTTTTTGAGGGAATTGATATTGGCACTTCCCATTATGTCTCTATTAGGTGAAGTTATAATTATATTTTTCTCTTACTTTCAAAATAAAAAAGTGATTTAGTAACTTCACTTAATAGAGACAAAAAAGGAAGTGTCGATATCAAAACGGGGAGTGCCGATATCAATTTTCTTTTTTCTTTTTTACAATTTCTTTTCACTAAATTAAAGATCTAATCTTGTTCAAATAAGATGATAAAATTATGCATATAAGTAATTTATTTTCTTGTTCAAAAATTAGTGTGCATTTGAGTTGTTCATATCTGCAATCCATATGTTTTGATTCACAAAAACACTGTCACTGATAAGAGTTAGCCCGTACCAGTAAAAGCTAACAAATACTATATCTTAACCAATTAATTGTCAAGATGGACGACTTGAGTACGCATTACAAGATGCATTATAGGATCCCTATGTCCCAAAAGTTAGACATCTATTCGTAGAAGATACTTATTTAGAGACAGATGAAGTATTAGAAACTTAAATTCATAAATAAATAAAAAACTATTAGTGGTAAAAGGCTTTTTCATAGGTGAATCATTGAGTCGAACATTTTTGTTGGGAAATGATTTTGGCACTCCAAATTTTGATGATCACGCTCCAATATCTATTCTTTTAGTGTGCATGCCACATACTCACATAGTATATTTTGAACAATAAAGATAAATATTAGAATACAGTTATCAAAAAATAGATTGCCAAAATTACTTTTTGTTTGTCTTGTCTAGTATGCGAGACATAGCAAGGCTCGTCCGAATTTAAACCATGATCCGAACCATTCTTTAATTAGATCTAAATGGAAATAAAAGTTTCATAAAAAAATCAAGTTGAACGGACATTGCAAGAACCCAGATGAGTCCCTTTAGTGGGGCCCTGACCTTTAGCGGGGTACCCTTACGTTTATGCCGAAATTTGGGGGAAGGGTAATTCAGGGGGGACCGACCACATCTCCTCGAATAAGGAAAAAAATTGGGACGGATTCGGTGGAATTGTGGGATGCATGCCACAGCAGGGCTTTCCTTAAACTCAAATCAATAAAGCTTTGGTTACCTGGATTTAGGGGGTGTTCTATTAACAAAAAATTATTTTTTTTAAATACCGAAACAAGCTATTCTCTCACAACACATCACATAAAAAATCGTAAAAAATCAGTTTATTAAAAAAACTGAGTTAGTATAACACCCCTTAACTAATGCAAAATAACCTAAAACGGCACATCTAGGTTTGGCCTAAGTAGTAAAGTAGTTTTTTACTATTTCTTTTTTTTTTGTCCTTATTCATTTTTATTTTTAATTTTTTAGTTTTGCGTCAAACTTTTGCGACCTATTGATCCGTCTCGACGAGAGGAATCGGAAAAGTAAAATTTTTGACCGAAACTCTTAAATTTTTTCAAAAATACAGAATAAGTCAAAATACGCTGCTTATTTTGACTTATTCTGTATTTTTGAAAAAATTTAAGAACTTCGGTCAAAATTTTTTACTTTTCCGATTCCTCTCGTCGAGACGGATCAATAGGTCGCAAAAGTTTGACGCAAAACTAAAAAAAAAAAAAATGAATAAGGAAAAAAAAAAACATAGTAAAAAGCTACTTTACTACTTAAGCCAAACCTAGCACAGTCCAAAGTTTGCATTCGTGGGGTTAAAAAAATTGAACACAGCTACTGACAATGATGTCGACATCTTGTCAACTAAAACATACTACATGAAAATTACTTCACTACCTCTGTCCCGTAAAGTTGGGACCTTGCGAAATTACGTATAATTGGGTCAAATATAAATTTGTAGGTTTCGCTCATATGTAAGGTGGAAGAGGCCCATCACTAAATAATCTCTCACAGAAAGGGGGTCTTAACACTTTTTATTAGAGTTTTAGGACTTTTGACTAAAAACGGAAAACTCACCCTAAAGTTTCACCCGTGTATGTTCTACTCATAATTAAGATATTAGCGTGGTTAAGGATCATATAATGAATCGATCATGCTGCATGAAATTAATTTTATTAGTTTACCTAACAAAAGGGATTCCTGCATTTCAAGCAACCTCCAAAGTTATAGGTTAACATAATAGTCCGAATTTAGAGGTTTTTCAGAAAGTGGCTTAATTCAGAAAAATTGACTTATTGTGTTTTAAGAGAGAGATCATTTCCTCATAATACTTTAACTCAAAAGACCAACTTAAACCAGTTTCTGACATAAGTCAATTTCTGGAATAAGGCCTCAAATTCGACCGTGAAATAAATTCCCATAAATATGTTGAGGTGGGTGTAAACTTGTTCGGATACTAAATTATAAAAAGATATATAAATGAACTTATACTCTGAATGGAACACATTATGCTGTTTTAATCTATCATACTATAACTCACGTGTGGGCCTAAATAACTCAAGGATTTAGGGCCAGTCCAGCTCAGCATGTGGGTCGAAGGGCCCAGTTACTATCGGACAAAGATACGGCCCAATTGGGATTACCCCAGACCTAGTTCCTAAAGGGGCATCAAGCCCGAAGGCCTTCCCGAGCGGCTAGGCCCGTTATCCGAGTGGACCGAGTAGGGGTATAACCCGAGCAACCCAAATGAGGATGGTTCGGGTCGTTTGTGCAGCTCAAATCCAACAGAGGTCATGAGAAACTCCGTTGTAATAGAATGGACACGTGTCACAACTTGATTGGGTGCATGTGCTAACGTAATGATGCTCGGTTACATATGTGGTGATGTCACCCGAAGCGGTTATCGCGCGTAGAGTACACGGGCCTTGAGAATCAAGTCAAGCCTTACCTATAAATACAAAGTAAGGTCATGCGAAGGAGGTACGTTCTCACTCGATCCCTCTCAAATTACTCTAGATCCAAGTTTCTATCCCTTCTTCTTCGAGCTACAGACTTGATAGTCAGAGTACCATTTCGGACTCCACGGTCCGGGTTGGTGCTAACGAGTTTGCTCAATGTGTAGGAGCAGAACTCGTGACAGAAAAGAACCTTCATCCCTACATCATTTTCGTAGGAGCGACAGAGAGAATTTCATCCACCACAACTCACATGAGTCATGACGTATGGCTGAATTTTTATTTTCTTCTTTGTGTTGATGTTTAGCATTTTTTTGAATTTTTTTCTTTTGATAAAAGTATTTTTTATACATAGTTGTAATCTACAAGGAAAAAGCAATAATTTCATGCCAATATATTGGTTGGTTTGATTGGTGCGATCCTGGGGATAAGTTACAATCAAGCACCACGTGCCAATGTTATAATCATTCAAAGGTGTTTCCGTTTTGTTAGGCTCACACTCACGAATTGTCACAGTTTTGTATGATCCACATCATCATTGATCAAGACAGTGGGCCCATTAACTTGGGTCCATGAATGATAAGACTAAGAGAAGACTGGTGCAATATTGATGTTGAATGCCCATGGGTTGTAATATCGGGGATCCAGGGCCCTGCAGTAAATTCACTGCAGTACAGGGATGTGGTAGGCTATCATGGCTATTGTTCGATAACCAATGGTCCAAAATCATTATCTTTATGTGAATATAGCGTGAAGATAATCTGAATTGTTAATTGTTGAACAGATGACTGTGATGACTCACTGCAACTACTCACTACAAGCCCTCCCAGTTTCGTAATAACCGTGCTATATCTTCGTAGCGTAGTTGGTTTGTTAGAGAAGTTTTGAGTTCAAACATCCTTTTGTTTGGCCAAAAAACAACAATAAAAGAACCGTGGTATTCGCAGCTGATTGTATAAACTGCTCAATTATTTTACTCCTAATTTGTTCTGAACTTTAGACACAGGAACAAAAGAGAAAAAAGAAAAAGTTGTCTTTTATTGTTTTGTTTAGAGAGAGAGAAAGGAAAAAGTAACAAAGTAAAGCAAGAGCATGGTAAAACTTTTTATTTTAACTAGTATTAAAAGTAGTACAAGAAAAAAAAAAATTCACACATTTCTCACATTTTTCTTTCTCCTTTCACGGAAGCAAAAAAAAGCTACTCAAATTCATTATTTCTTTGTAATCATCAATAATCAGGTATCAAAGGTAAACTATAATTTGATACATTTAAGCTTTTAGTAATAAGCAGAAATGCTTGACGACCACCCCTTAAATGTCTAGTGAACATGCTTTTATAATTGACACAAATGTGTTTTTATCTTTTTTAATATTTAGGATCTTTTTAATCAAGAACTTAGTAATTAAGCAACCATTCATGACACACTCAGGGTCGCCTTGGTTGACCCTGGCTAAGCCGCACAAGAGGAGGAATTGGGGGATGGTGCTTTCCCTAAAGAATCAACATCCATGTTGTCCTAATATGAACCATTCGTGCTCGGCAATAATCATGGGTCCAAGTTTGTTGCCCTCATTGGATATATGAAGAAGTCACTGTCACTGTCATGTATTATTATTATTACTCCATATTTTATAAATTGATATCAGAGTCAGTTTGCGTGGACTTCGACTCATTTTGGGATCTTGAAATTAACGACTGAACAAATTTTTAGTGGCTCAAGGTTTATAATATTTGGCCTCATTGGAAATAGAACTTGTGACCTTATGCAGTAACACTTATTACTTTCTCATATATAACAACTTAACCAAACCCTTTGAGATTTATTGTCATGCATTATTCATGGAAATAAAATGCTACAATCAATCCATTGGGCGATTTAAGATTCAAAAAATATACTGAAAAATATATAAAAAAAAATGTGTTGAAGTATCTGAAAGCGTATTGAAAAATTTAAAAGATATATTTGATTAGAATTTGCTTTTTTTTTTTTGGTCTTGTTCGTAATTTACTGACAGTTAAATGGGCTATTGATGGAAGGACCTTGTGAAGTAGGAGTACAATTATGTTGATGTGTCTATTTCTAGATGGTCAATTGGCTATGCCTATACGTCTACAAGGGCATCTCTTTCACGAGGTATTCCAAATATCCACGTCTTTCGTATTTGTTTCGCCATACCAAATATCCATGTCTTATTTGAGAATTAAATTTGTGCCATCAAGAATTAAACTTTTCTGTTGTCGGTGTAAAACTTAACTCCATATAAATTTAGGCGTGGAAGTACGAGTGACTCACTGACTTTATCCCAATCTATTAAAGCTGGGCTTTTCTAAGAATAACATATCTCGCAAAACGTAAAAAATAAAAAAGTCTGAAGAATCCACTTAATGGAATGGTGCCTAGTCAAAAGACAATTTGGTGTTCAAATGAACATAACAATTTTCTTATCCTTAGTCTTAGGTTCGTGCGGTTATCAAATCTTACATACTTTATAAGCAAATAATCCTCTTAATTTGTTTAATAGGCAAAATGATGGATTGGCATACAAATTATTACAATAAATGTACACATGAAACTGCCACATAAATGCATTAATACATAGATAGATTAATCTATTAATAGAGTGCACATAGACATTTAATGTAATAATTAATATCTATACTAATCAGTGTCTGTAGCATTTATGATTTGCGTAATCCATCAACTATAATAGAAACAAACTAGCCTATTAGGTGCATTTATTTATCTTATATTTTATTCATTATTTCTACAAATTTAGAATTACAACGTCAGATAAAGTACTCAGAGACGCTAAATAGGAAAACAGAGATAATGATATGTATATCTTGTGGAGAATATGTGGAGTAAGCAGTTTTGTATATTTTGTTGTTGGTATTTGTGTGTTTTGGTTCTTGGAGCGATATCCACATGTAGACTGTTGCTTTCCTACACACAGAGCCTGTCGTGGCAGCGGGGGTTCACCTGGAGTGGCGTCCATGCTTGTACAGCAAAGGCTTGTGACAACGAAGGCTCGTTGACAATTTTAGCGACACTTTGTCCTCTCGCGCCATGAGACGGCTGACGTTTGGCCTTTGGATTGCTAGTCCTTGGAATTGGCTTCCTGGATTCCCATCGATGCTTCATCGTAATCTCTGATTAGAATTTCAGCCACCCTTAGGGAAACGAGTGTCTTGATTTCAAACTCCACCTTTGCCCAATGTTTATTGTCGTTGTGAAGAGAGTGTTAGACTCACTCTTGTTTGCCTTTACCAGTTTTGTGCATATGTTGATGGGTGCACTGATGGTGCATAGATCGTGCATGGTACCCCACTTCTGGAATTTACATGAACGATCCAAGCCGTTCATTAATTAATTTTGAAACATTTTCTCGAGTGGATTCGCCGAAAATTACCTCAAGTGATATTTCTAAGTACTTGATCTAATGGGTCAAATTTTCCTTCAAAATTCAGGTTCTTACATTTTGAATAAAAAATTGGTATATTGAATTAAGTACTTACAGTTATCTGATTGAGCTTATTTTTTATTAGTCCGCTCGAAAATATGTTTAAACTTTATGAGCAACGTGGATCATTTTTGTAATTTGTAGGATCCAGAAGTGAGCCCCACACTGATCGACGATGCACACTTGGACTGTACATGTAAAATTGTTGTTTTTCTTTTTCTTTTTTGAAGAAAATTGTTTATTGGGCCTCAAATGACCTTGAACAAATTTACCCGTGAATGCATCTCCCTCTTTGCGAAGGAGTGTGTAGTGGTGTTAACCCATGGAACAAGTTAGCATCCACTACATCATTGAAAAAGAAGAGAAGGGCCAATATCTAGCTTCTTGTCTTGCTGTTCAAAATAGGGAGCTGATAATTTCCCCCAATTAGGTGGAGGATAATATACATATAAATAACAAACAAGTTCGGATAATATTACATATTTTATGAATATTAATATAATTATGTAATTATACAGATATGAAGACACTTTTTTCAGATACCGATACACTTTTTATACATTATCTTCTACGCTGAAGGCTGATGTTAGTATTTTCCTTTAAAAAAGGGTTTTTCTATTGTGGGCTGTCAATAAGCACAGATAAAGACAAAAAACACACACATCCGTACACATTTTTCACATATTTCAATACACTTTCACACTTATCTATACACTTTTTATACATTTCAATACACTTTTTAAACTTTAATGTTAGCCCAATAAACTGACTTTAGAATTTGTCAAAAAAAAAAAAAAAATACTCCTATAGTCTTGTCTTTCTCCACCGAGCATTTTTTCCGGGGGTATTGCTACTAAGCTCACAATAGCAAGACTTTTTTTTTTTTCCAAAGGTATATTTTATATCTACTTTTATATATTTTTCACATTTATAAACTTTAATATAAGTTTGCTGGGCTTATTTTAACGTTATCCTTGAAAAATACTCCTATCTTGTCTTTTCCACCATCCTCACATTAACTAATACCCCTGTTTTGGAATAGAGAAATTTAAAAAGTAAAAGATTATGATCAAAATCTTACAAAATTCCACTGAGGTCAACAATAATTCAAAATAGATAGGCTTTTTTGGATTATTTTTGTCCTTATCCACAAAATTTTATTTTGGCTATTTTGACTTTTCTATTCCTCTCGTTAAATGCAAAAAAAAATTGAAGGAGAAAAAAATAAATGACTCAATAATTTTGCCAAAACAGTGAAAACACCCGTACTCGATATCTGAGACGTGTGTGATCACAGATTTTTGAAATATTTTTCGTTAAAGTAAGTCCAAAATAATCATGTCTTGGGGAATTCACTTGTTACCAAAAAAGAGTAATCAAAAATCACATCAACAATGTGATAATGATAGATGATGATAAAAATATTGTTATCATTCTTCTTGGATTTAATAATTATGAGGATTATAAGGGTATTTAAGCGATTTTGTTTGTCCTTGCTAGATTTTGTTTTTGAAATATGCATGGAAAATAGGGTGAAAGTACCTGCAAAAGTTACCAACAAAGGGTAGATGGAGTGGGATGCACATGCACAAGTTGGGTCCTTTCTGGGCCCAAACAATTGCTCAGACCAATGAATATATCCACACTTTTAAAGAAATCTTTTTAGTCTTTAGGCATGGAGTCATAGGCTAAATTGCAGTAAATTCATGGTCCCAACACTGATTTCCCAAAGGTACTATCCACCAGGTGGTATCCAATTACAACAGCTCATAGTTTCCGGCTACTCCCTATGGTGTTGGATCTCCTCTCCTCTTTCTGTAGACGGCTTCGAACCTGATTTTTGAGCAAGGGAGAGCCGGATATGAAATCTTCAGATCCAGACTTTCATCATCGGCGGCGGCGTGCAACTCCGGCAAAGCTCCGATGACTTTCTATTGCTGATTTTTGGGGTTTTTTTTTTTTTCTGTTTTTCTTTCTGTTTTTTTTCCGGGTTTTTGTAGGTTTTTTTTGGTAGGTTGTATTAGGGTTTGATTTTGTTGGGTTGAATGGATATTATTTCTTTTAGCTTAAAAATAAAAAAGAAGGCCATAAAGTGGATGTGTTTTATTTAACCAAAAAAAAAAAAGAAGAAGAAGAAAAAGAAGAAGAAGAGAAGTGAAAGTAATTTTTTTTTTTTTTTACTTCTAATACTCTGTCGCGAGTTTGAGTTACGAAAATCAATTTTTTCGGTCATCTTGGTTTTATGACGCTCAAACTAGAGGTTTTATATTACAAGTTGTAAGCAAATTAACGTATTAGATTCGTATCTCTAGCTGTATGTTTGACATTTTTCAATAAGCTGAGAGTCCAAATCTTTTATTTATAACGTGAGGATATAAGTTTCAGACATACAACCACTCAGAGTTATAGATAGCCCAAAACTAAAGAATTAAGTGCTCGAAAAGTGATGTTGATTTGTTGGAAACTCTTATACACTTCAACTATATAAGAAATTGTATAGTCAATCGTTATTGAAGGAAAAGATTGATCATTTGCATGGGTTTCATGGTTAAAGGGCTTGTGGCTAGCTATAACCTTTCTTGCAAAATTAATTGTCCAATTTAGGGTAATTCATGTCCTGGAGACTTCCACACAGTTGACAAGACAAATCGATGTTGCCTATATATTCTCCATATGTAGCTGAGATTTTGTGAAGAAAATTGATTTTGGCCCTTGCTAAATTAGTAAATCCACTTCAAAAGTAGAGTGTCGAAATCAGTCCTTATAGAAATTTTATTTTAGCACTCTTCTTTTGAAATGCGGTTAATAATTTGGGGAGTGCCAAAATTACTGTCCTTTTCTCAAATGGAGTTTTGATCCAAAAAGTGGCAAAAATATGAACTTGGTGAATTGGGAAAACAAAGAAACCATAAGTGCCTCTAGCCTTCTCAAAAATATGAACTTACTGTCCTTTTCTCTCTCTACTCATTACCCCAAAAATCCTCGCTTAAAATCCAAACCGAACAAAAATATTTTTGCAAACCAACTCAAGCAAATGCGGGGCCTCCAATTGCATTATTTGGGGACAGCAGTGAAAAAGCTAGTTTAACAGTAAGGAACCAATCATAATCAAAGTCCCACAAGAAACCTTTGTGAAATCAAATCGACTTTAATTTTAGGGGGGCTCAAAAGTGATCGACTAATTTCAAGTATATTTGACCGAATTGGGACCTTGTCGTGGAGAGGCGTAAGAGGGAAGTGCGCAATTTGAATCGTCTAAAAATGTTTTTAATGGTTCAAATTTCAAAAAAAAAAAAAAATCCTAGATGTAAGGAAACATAACCTTCGAGATCAAAATACAAAGCAAGAACAAATTGCAATTAACTAGACTTGAGATAATGAAACCCTAGGGAAACATAAATTATCAATTAGCACGAATATTTTTCTTTTTTATTTCTCAAACTTAAGTTAGGGATGGCAATAATTATGCCAAAATCCACGAATACCCGCCCCGTTTCGGTCATTTGAAGGTAGATATTACTCAATTTTTTTACTCAATGAGAGTGGGTATGGGGGGAACTATATAATACTCGGTCGGGTATACGGAGGGTATGGTTTTGTTATTCCCATACCCGAATACTTGTACCCGCACCATCATGCCGGTTCCTCAGGAATCAGGATATACCTTCTATGTACACATGTCCAATCCACAAAATATAGAGGTGAGCATTGAGTGGGGATCAGGGATGGAAGAAGCACTGCGATCCAAACCTGACCCGTTGCAATCCCTATAATTTGTTGTAATGAACTAAAGTTCACTCAAGGATGCTACAGGTACAACAAAAGAGGACAATATAGATCTCAACCATTCGTTTCAGCAATTAATGGTGTGGATTTGAAATACTCTTTGATCCGTAACCGGTCAAAGAGTATTTCAAATTCAGACCGTAGAAAAACACTTTTGGATGGTGAGAGATGTGTTGTTCATTTTTGTTGTCCACTTCTTTTGTACCTCTAGGATTTTTGAAGTTCACTAAGAAAGGTTATGTTTCGTTCTTTTTCTCAAAACAATAAAACAAGGGTATGGGTTCGGATCCCCGATTTCTTGTGGGATACCCTTTTTCCATTTTGAACGGGGATGAAGGGTAAAATGCTTCCTACCAGAATTGGGGTGGGACGGGGACAGCAGATGGATTCGGGGATCGGGACGGGGATAGTAATATCCACCACCCCCAGAGTCCAGCCCATTGCCATCCCTAATGCACTAGCTGTTTAGGACTACGAATTGATGTGTGCAATTAAATTTCTAAACAGCGTCTGGCTCGTAAGTCGTAAGTCAATTCAGCCCGATGGGCTTTCATACCAAGGAAATGTACTGGGCTCAATTACGTAGGGTGGGCTGAAAGAAAAATGTGATATATAGCTTCTGGTAAATTACAATCTTTTGTAGTCGAGCAATGAGTCAAATGACTTATTTAATGAACAATGAGGTTGTAATTTCTGGTAAATTACAATCTTTTGTAGTCGAGGTCAGCATCTTTGATTCTTGTTTTTTTTTTGGATAATCAGGGCGTTTGAGCCGGTTTACACACTCTTTCAATCAATTCTTACAATTTTTCCAGCAGCCGTTTCCGAACTTACTCTTGAGGTGATGCGGCCTAAAGAGAACAGGTTTGATTGGCAAATGTAGATATCAGATGTGCAATGATTCTTCACTCTTACTGGGAAAGGCTCAGTTGGTTTGGGGTCTAGTCTTTGGACGAATTCTCCGTCGTTTTAGTTACTTGGTCCTTTGTTAAAGGATGACTCGTCATCTTGATGTTTTTGTTGGAGTTATAATATCACCGGTTATCGTTTTAGCAAAAAAAAAAAAAAGTAATTCTTCACTCTTACCTTGCTAAGATGGAGAATTATTAATTGCTCTTGGATCACTGCCACGGGTGTTCCAAGACACTTTACTATCACACATTTTCACAGGATCCAGTGCTAAGTATATGGACCTTACGTGAATATGCGGTGGTAAAGACCGTTGGGCCTTAAAACATGATGTGGCGATATTCAAGGACCACTAAATAATAACTCCTAATAAGATAACTTTTCAAACGAGTTTCATAGCCGCTGCTATTAATCCAACGAATCAAACATAGTAAAAATCAAGTGCTTTCCTTTAGGAGAAAGGCCAAAACCAACAACTGACACTAAAAAGCAGAAAACAAGGAGTATTTAGCATGTTTTGCTCTTTCATAGGTACCACGAACAGCGACGAACGCAACATTCGAGAGTAGATTGGACAAACACTAGAAAAACATTTAGTTGGGTGGACGAACCTATATAGTTGTAAAATTTTAAAAAATTTATTGCTACATTTATAAGAAAATTTTAAAACCTGGGTAAGACAGTAGCCTGTACTAACTTGCTTTTGCGTCTGTCCTTGATTATGAATTAAGAACAAGAAGTAGTGGGGAGGCATTGACTTTTACCAAAGTAATTACATAATCTTATCACTTGACAAGAAACTGTAGATAAACATATCTCTGATTTCCCCTTTGTTAAACACATACTTCCTCAAGAACCCTTCTTTTTGGAATCCAACTTTCTCTAATACCCTTTGAGACCCCTTATTTTCTTCCTCCACCAAAGCCTCTACCTCACCAAATAGTCAAGCTCTTTAAACACACCAGAAATAGCCATTTTAAGTGCCACTGTCACCATCCCCTGGTTCCAATACTCCCAGCCCACAGCGTACTCGATTTCGGCTAGGTGGCAATTACTACCCGATTCGGGTTTGATGGATCAGTACCCGATCGAACGGCCATCCAAGCATATTGACCTTTGCCACGGGTGAGGTATAGCAACCTCCTTGATGTGCTTCAAGGCCTCTTCTCTCGAGGGGATGGGTTTCCATCTTAGATAGTGTGTCACCCTTTCATCTTTGGCCCATGAGAAAAAGTCGTCGGCGTCGAAAAGTTTGAACGGACGGATAGAGATTCTGGTGGGGTCCATTGAAATCGAGCAGAGCTTGAAAGTTTCAGATTGTAGGGTATATTAATTGGTTCACTTCAAATGGGCAATAAAGTGAGGTGAATGAATGTACTTCAACAATATGGAGCATTATATAGAATAAAAAACAATATCCTAAGGCCAACTTACAAAAAAAAGTTTTTGGTCACTCCATTTTGGTAGACAAAGGAATGAACCGATTTGCAACCATGACAGACTCAAGTCAAAATGACTTTAGTACTTTAAGTTACTAAGTTAAAAAGACTACTTTGGAAAAATTGCTCGAAACGACTCCACTTAAGAATGTGTGTTCTCGTTGTGGAACAACCTGTCTTTGAGCGTCTTTACGAATAAGTTAGGTGTTGTGGAATGGGGCCATATGAAACTTTCTTTTGGAAAAATGACAACTTGGCTATCGGCCTTGTTCGTTTCATAGTTTTAGTTTTGTTTTTGTAATCATTATACTTATTTCTCTCTCTATCTCTCTCGACTTATTACACCTTTTTCCAAAACTAAACTAAACTAAAACTACTAAACGAATGTCATTATCAACGCCAATAAAATGTCACCATATTGTCTAAAAAACGGGTTTAGATTATTGAACCATTTAGCAATAGGTCAATTTTTTTCCCTTTTGTTTTTATGGGAAGCGAGATTTTCATTGGTAACAATGGAGATCAAAATAGGGTTGATCTTTTCTGTCAAAAAAATAAATAAATGGAGATCAAAATAAAGGGTTTGAATGTGACAAACAACTATTTAAATACTACAAAGACCGGCAATTTCCCTCTTTTGCTAAAAGTACTAAAAGTGTGAAACGGGTTTAAAGTGCTAAAAATAGTTTATGCATGTGAGGAGATGACTTGTCTCAAAATTCGTATTTAGCACTTTTAACAAAAATGGAAAACTCCCCCTTACACTTGGCATTTCAACGCACATAGAAAATATCAGATGGATATTTTTTTTTTCTGCTTTTAAATTTGTTTGGCATAGATAAACTAAAAAATTATTGGGATTTTTAGCGAAATGGTGATATCCACAACACACATATTGAGATCGAATACTAAACAAGTATTATCACAAAATGAAAAATAAGAGTGACAAGAGAGATTTACGTGGTTCGGCTCAAAACCGGCCTAGTCCATGAGAGAGTGACACTCCATTATATGAACACTAGAGAGATTACAATAGTGTAACCCAAGGGATAGATGAGTTGGTAAAAACTCCTCTTAAGGAAGAGGAGGTCTTGGGTTCAACTCTTTTTAACTTCTTGGGGCTACCTGCACAAGATCTCATGGTTCTCATGGGGTATTGGCTTTGCCCGGTCTATGTGTGTAGGCTGTAACGGGGCGTACAAAGATCCTGAGATTAGTCGAGGTGCGTGTAAGTTGACCCGGACCACCCAGTTATAAAAAAAAAAATACTCAACCCGACACTAATACCCGAGCCCCTGAAGTTATACACACTTTCCCGTTCACCTAGTGTCCATGAGCCCCAAATCTCATGAGTTATATCCTGTCAGTATTTTTGTTTTGAGTGAATCCCTACGGCACCAATTGTGCTGTCCCATCTCTCTACTTCTCCATCTCTTCTCTCTCCCTCTGTTCACTCTATGTACACATCTGCATGTACACAGAAGAGGGGAAATAAAGTCTATAATTACCATAAAGACCAATCATGCGTAAACTGTTCCAACATCAGGCTTGGGCAAGAAACACTTCCATGGCTGCCAATTGAAGTCATCCATGACATCAATATGACCCATCTCTTTCAAGCAATCTCTCTCAGTGGGGCAATTGAACAAAAATTACATAAATTGGATGATATTTTATTTAGGACAAAAAAAAGTACATAAAAAAAAATAAAAGAAGGGTGCCTATTGCCCAACTGCCCATTTTATGAATCAACAAGAGTACTGGAGAGGCATTTATTTTTGCCAAAGTAACTACAAAATCTTATCACCTGACAAGAAACTATAGATAGACATATCTCTAATTTTCCCTTTGTTAAACGCATACTTCCTTAAGAACCCTTCTTTTTGGAATCCAACTTTCTCTAATACCCTTTGGGACCCCTTATTTTCTTCCTCCACCAAAGCCTCCACCCTCACCACATAGTCAAGCTCTTTGAACACACTAGAAATAGCCATTTTAATTGCCACTGTCATAATCCCCTGGTTCCAGTACTCCGAGCCCAGAGCGTACCCGATGCGGGCTAGGTGGCGTTCACTGCCTGATTCGGGCCTGATGGATACGTACCCGATGGAATGGTCATCCGAACATATTGACCGTCGCCACGGGTGCGGTATAGCAACCTCCTTGATGTGCTTCAAGGCCTCTTCTCTGGAGGGGATGGGGTTCCATCTTAGATAGTGTGTTACCCTTTCATCTTTGGCCCATGAGAAAAAATCGCCGGCGTCGGAAAGTTTGAACGGACGGAGAGAGATTCGGGTGGGGTCCATTGAAATCGAGTAGAAAGTTTCAGATGGTTTGCAAAGTCTATTGGGTCACTTCAAATGGGCAAAAGGGTGGGGGTGAATGAATGTACTTGAATGGATTATATAAAGAGGCCAATAACAAGTCCCTCTTTTTTTATTTTCTCATCACTTGCGCACCACGCTTTCTCTTTAATAAGAATAATAATATCCTCCAGGCAACTTTTTCTTTTTGCATTTAATTTGTTTTCAAACTTTCTACCAAAAAAAGAAGGGCTACAAATCACCACCCTGGATCTCTCGGTGGGAAGAACAGTCCACAACTTGCCGGAAATTGTTACTCATAATGGATAGAAAAGTTTTACACATGGAACAGAAATCTCCATGAACAATAACCCTTTGCCTATTGTTCCTTCGAGGGGCGATCCCGGTCCTCTCCGGTCTCGTTACGATGATAAAAAAAAAAACATTCACTTTGAAGAGCTCATCAAGTAGAACAAGGGTATAAAAAATTAGCTCGATCGGATGTCATTAAGTATCTGATCGGAACATTTTTATCTTGAAAAAATGTATCTGAAACACTAGATCAAATCTAGTATTTGCCAAGTTATAAGTGTACCGATCAGACACTTAATGATATCCAATTGAGCTGATTCTTGGTACACTTGTTCTACTTGACGAGCTCTACAAAGTAAACGTTTCTGATCATCGAAACAAGATCGGAGCGGACCGGAATCGCCCAGGACAGTAGGTGCTGTCCCTTTGAGGGATAAAGATAAAGAATCGTAAAGGCATCTTACAAAATGTTTTTGGTCACTATATTTTGGTGAATCCGGGGGATGCTGTGCACCCTTGGCTGTCCGATCATATTTTGGCCGGTTCGATTGTGTTTTAATTTTTTATTAATAAAAATAAATTAAAATTATTGAATGTATCCGAACTATTTAAAACACGATCGGACTGCTAAGGGGTGCTATCAGCGAGGAATGAACTCACACGGAACTTTCTTTTGGAAAAATGGTCAACAAGGGTGGCTAATGCTGTCATTATCGACGTCAAGAAAATGCCAACCATTGAAAGATTCCTCAATTGGTCAATTTTTTTGTTTTTTTAGGAAGCACAATAAAAATAGGGATCAAAATAAAGTCTAATTTAAATACCACACATGTAATATAATAAAACCAATTTAAAAGCTAATTAATGACTTGTCATTTCTAAGCACGAAGAAAATGTCAGATGGATAATTTTGTCTGCCTTTTTTTTTTTTTTTTTTCTTTGTTTGGAATAGACAGATAAAAAAATTACGAAATTTTGGATGATATTTAAGGAAAATTACACAAAGAAAAAAGAAGCATGCCCGTTTTATTTTATTTTCCCTGTATATTCCGTGGATTTTTATTCAAGTTTATGTGGCTCGTAGTTTTTTACCATTTTAGTTTCTGCAAACAGAGATGACGTAAAAAAATGGAACTAAAGAGGGAAAAATTATAAATAAAAAAAAACTTACCATAAAAATAACGCGGAATGCTAGAGATACTAAATAACTTACAAACTATTGCACTAAAAGTACAAACGTCATTGTCACATCAATACATGATATAATACTGTAGACACCCTAATTTTTGGATACCCGTGCATGCCCGATGACGAATGAACGATTAAACTGGCTTGAAACTTGTCCAGGAAAATTGGAAACCTAGCCACACAAGCCGTGCGGCTCCTGTTACAGGCCGTACGGTTCCCCCTTCTTCACGCAAGCCGCGCGGCTCCCCCATGCAAGCCGCACGGCTCCCCTTGGGAGCCGCGCGGCTAGTATTGTTATCTTCTGAAATATTCCTGACAAACTAGACGTTCAGGAATATCATCATCCAACCGCCGCCGAATATCATCATTTTTATTCCCTCAAATCCGGCTATAAATGAAGGCATACTCTTCCTCTCAAGGGGGACCCCGAAAAATCACACCCCGAGAGAATTTCTGTACGATTTTCCGTCAAAATTCTCGTTCAAAACCGCCAGTAAACTTCCCGAAACTTCACACCTTCCATTCCACTTCGACTCCCCTATACCATTCCCATTCATACCAAATCTCGATCCCGCAAGTTCGAACCCGAAAAATCTGAAGTTTTCAACCTCTGTTTCGAGTTCCAGAAAGGTATAAATCGCTTTCAAACTTTGATTTTCAAATCGTGGTTCTCCGAGGGCATCCCTGAGTTATTAACGGTTTCAACAACCGTATATTGACTTGGTAAACCATTTTCGAAACAAAAATCGGCTTTTCGACTCGGAAATAAATTTCACTTCAATAACTTGTTCACAAACAAAAACAACTTATTTGGAGTAGATTTGAAGAAGAAAATCAAATTTTTAAACGGGTTTTGGACCCACTGGTCCTGAAATAAAATTTTTGAAAATGGGTTGAACACAAGCCGCGTAGCTTGTAGCATAGGCCGCACGACCTCTGTGTAGGAGCCGCACGGCTCCCATTTAAAACCAAAAGTTTTTACTCTGTTTTCCCCTGTTCGTACCCTGTTTTACTGCTATTTTCTGCAACTCTTTTTGTTTATTACACTTTTCACCCTTTATTTTCTTGCTATTACTATTTAGTCCTTTTGGTTTAAATTTTATTTCCGTTATGGTTTTAACTTATTATTATTATTTTGCTTGTTTAATTGTCAAAGTTTTCAATAAAATATTTTCTACAAAAATTCCATAAATTATTTAGTAGAGGAGCGGGGTGCTTTTCAATAAAACCTTCCCCGCGCGTAACCTGGCTTCCGAATCCAAAAAGAATCTTTTCACAGATCAAACCCTTTTCCCAAAACGGCATGAGAGTCAACAATTATTCTTAAAACGGTTTCTCGGGTACCAAACATTTTCCAAATTTAAACCCTGGGTGGCGACTCACATTTTTTTCTTTTTCATATCCGAACCTTCGAGAGCGAGCCGCGTGGATTTCACCGTCCACAAATACATAAATGAACTCATCCACTAAAAGAATGTCACATTTACATTTAGTACATTCATCCACTAAAAGAATGTCACATTTACATTTACTCTAACATTTCTCAAAAATTCCGGGATGCTATTGTACTGTGGGCCATGTTCTAAAAAAAAAAAAAAAAGAAGAAAAGAAATGACTAGGCCAAAACGACTTAAATTACGCCTACATAAACGCTAAGTTACGCCTGCATTATTTTGACGAAATTTAAACCTTTAACTACAACTAACAATAAATATGAATAAAGTTGAAAAATTATTTTGTACTGTAAGAGCAATGCTTTTTTTCTCATATAGGTCCGTGAGGTCGGAATAAAAACAAAATATAAGCTTGGGGGTTCTACTTTGCACACACACAGTTTTGTGGACGTAGGAGTAGCAAAGCATTGGTCCAATAGCACATAAACAATTTTCGAATAAAGCTATGTAAATTCTCACGTAGTGCACCCGTGTATAACTATATGAAAAAGATGAAATACACGAGGGAGGAACTGTATACAAAGTACAGTGCATGGGAGCGTCCTTAACTGGAAAGGTAAACATAGGCGACTCTACATTGTGTTAAGGGTGCACCCTAAATAAATTTTTTTTAGAATACATGTAATTTTTTATATTTTTATTTAAGTTTTGCGTCCTTTTTAACACCCAAGCTAAATATATTTGAACACACTCTGTGTAAATATTTGACCTCCTAATCCCCAAAAAATTGAACTACTTTCCAAAAACTAGCCCACAAACCAATCCAATGTAAAGAACCCAATTAAAAGCCATAAGATGTTCCATAGCTTCCCATAAATGGTCAATTAAATAACCTAAACTTTTTTACATTTTATATTACATGTAATAGTTTTATCTCAAGTTCGTTTGAATATTTATTCTTTTTTTTTTTGTGTGGGTAAATTGCAATCTTATTAAGCACAAATGAACCAAGAACAAAAGGCCAAGGCCTAACAAAAGAATACAACTAGAACACTACTATATATAATAGCAGCTTAGCTACAAAAACCCAAAACAGCTTGGAAAAAAAATCCTACTACTAAGACTCCAAGCAGAAGCAATAGCTAGGTAGCAAGAAGAAGGATGAACACGTCTCCAAGAGCTAAGACAAGCTCGAAATATCTGCAATGATACAACCATGCAAAGAAATGATATACTCACTGCAAGAAATTACACTTTTAGTGACCAGTTTCGGTGACTACTCGCTTTTTGGTCACGAAAAATGGAACAATTCGTGACCAAATATTGTTTGGTCACTGATCAAATATTGTTTGGTCACGAAATGTTGAACAATTAACGATCACTTGCATTTTGGTTACAAAAAATGAAACAATGAGTGACCAAAATATTATTTGGTCACGAAATCTTGAACAATTAGTGAGCAAGTCACATTTGATCACCAAAAGATTGAACCTTTAGAGACTAAAATAAATTGTGGTTGCTGAATATTTGGCGACATGTCAAAGATTGCGGAATTGGTGGGAAAACCATTGGTGAGTAACGTTTGGTCACAGAAGAACTCCTTTTGGCTACTACAAATTTTGGTCATGGATGATCAATAAATGAAGACAAAATATTTTTTCGCTTCACGTGAAATGGACGGAGTCTGTACTCTGATGTCAAAAAATCTTGACATTTCTTTCTTTCCACAGCCAATAAATAGATGCAGCAAGAGATAGCTTGAAAAGAAGGTGAGTCATAGAGTTACCCCCTCCATATTGCTTACCCCAAGTTAGAATCTGCGACAAATCCCGAGGACCACTAGGAACACCTTTAGAGACAAGAATAGAGGACCAAATCTATGTAGCATAGCTGCAAGAAAAGAACAAGAGGGAATGTGATCCTATTTCCCTAGAACAAAGGACGCACTGAGGGTCCACCTCCAAGCCCCAAGAAACTAGCCTATCAGTCAGGGGCGGACGCAGGATTTACTATCAGCGGGGTCAAGTTTACAGTAGAATAGTAGATCCAATATAATACTTAACCAAAAGATATTTAATATATGCATATAAGCAAAAGTGGTATGTCAACCATAACATATCATATCGTTTACAACTCGGCCCGACGATTTTTCATATTTTGAAATTGATTCATGATAGCCTCATTTGAAATGGTATAAAAAATCTCTCGCTCAATGTACACAACCAAACTATCCTGCATCCACTGGTCACCCATTTGGCTACGAAGTCGGTTCTTCACAATCTTCATTGCAGAAAATGCTCTCTCCACTGTAGCGGTCGCAACTTGTAAAACTAAGGCTAATTTCAAAAGTTTGTATGCCAATGGATATCCGATATCTCTTTGCGTCTCAACCATCTTCTTAACGAGATCACCAATCCCTATTAAGCTCATCATAGAGAGGGACCACTTAGAAGGCAAAATAGAAAAATATTTGGGTGTGGCTACCCCATCATAGAGAGAGTTAAAAAGTTCTGGGACCACCAAAAAAAAAAAAGATTGGAGGTGATCCGGAAAAATTATTTGGGCATAGTTATATTTATTTTTTATTACTTGGGGCAAAATTAAAAAATAATCTATAGGGTATGGGGGCAAAATTACCAAAATACCCAAAATTATATATACACGGCAGTAGAAAATTTCAGTCCAGCGGGGTCGCTTGACCCCGCTTGCCCCTATGTGGTGCCGCCCTTGCTATCAGTGGTGGATAGCCTCCCTAAAATTGCTAGCCACCGGATAAACGCCCATCTAGGAATATGGTGCTTGAACCAAATGATCTTGTACCAAAGAAAGGGGGGATTAAGGACCCGAAAAACATGCCAGGCAGATCTAGCTGTGTACATTCCACCAGCTGAGAGATTCCAAACAATAGAATCAGAAGAGGTACAATTAGGAGTTAAACACACTGGAGTAGCATTCATAATCTTTTGAATAATTGGGTTTCTCTTTCTAGGCCAGCACCAAGTGTTGGCATGGATAATTGAACTCACCTTTGCAGTCAGCAATCTTGCCAAGTTATGAACCACTTGTTCCCCAAGTCTCTAATAGAGAGGGCCTAATGGATGCCAGTTGTCAAGCCAATAAAGTATCAACCCTATTGCCAATCTTATAAGATATCTACATCCCGTTTGGATGAGGGTTTCACCCCCTGACTAAATTATCCGGCTTCTCCTCATCCCGGTCCCACTCCTCATCCAAGGTTTGGGAGCACCAAAACTCCTCCCCGACTAAATCATCCGGCCTCCTCTCATCCCCCTTCCCCCGGACTAAACATAAGCAGGGGGTGCTTATGTTTAGTCCGGGTTCTCATCCGGGACCAAATTACCTGACTACCCCTCTCGGAACACCCCCAGACAAGCACAATCCACCATTGTTAACAACATTCAACCCAAATTTTACAAAAAAAAAAAAGTATTTTACAAATAAAATTTCTGATTAACAAAAGGAAAACCCAGAAAATTGGTATTTTTTTTTACCTTGTTAGACCCAGAAACTTCCTCTGTTTGTCAGAGATCCGATCGCCGGAGGAGGATCGCCGTCGTCGGCGAGTGGGAGAGGATGTCGGATCATCGTCGTCATCGTTGGTAGACTTTGTTCTGCGTTCGTTCAAAACGAAGCAGAAAGAAGAAGAAGAAGAGGAGAAAAAAAAGAAGAAGAAAAGAGAGAGAGAGTAATGGGACGGTGTGTGTGGGTTTAGTGGTGTAAATGAGAGTGACTTTTTTTTTGTTTTTAATAGGGCCGGTGGGTGCCTGAGTAGGTAATGAATTGGAACAATTTTTTTTTCTTTTCTTTTTCTAATTGTTAATGCTTTTAACTTTATAGGAGTATAAAAAAAATATTAAAAGAATTTTTATTTTGGTAAGGGTAACAAATAATAATTTTTGACACGAGACTGCATAATTTATTTGATTAGTTTTAGTATTTATATAATTATTTAAATGCATAATCTACTACATATGCATTACGAAGGGTAAAAAAGTCTTTTAGCATGATTTTACATCATCCACCCTCCTTATCCTCCATTTTCTATCCCTCATCCAAATCATATACTATTTAATCCCCCCTTCTTAAAAGTGGACCCACCCTTCTTATTTAATCACCCCGACTATTTTATCCTCCCTTGCTATTTAATCCCTCTCAAACTAATACGTCATCCAAACGGGCCGTTAGGGTTGTACCTTATCTCTTAATAGCAACAATTTCGATCCTAATAGTCCAAGAGGCATCGAGGGAGATCCTGATAGGGGCGCAAATGTGCCCATTGGCGGCCCCTAATTTATCATTGTTACGCCTTTTTTATATATTACATGGAGGTTGATACTCGTTTTTCTCGTTTCAGGGCTTGCGGAAAACGTGGATAATATTTGGAGTTAAATCACGAAATTGGATGTTATTTGAAGAAATTGGCTTTGGGTTATAAGTTTGTTTACACGTTGCTTGGCCCAGGAAATAATCGTTTGGTACTGACCCAAGGAGTATGGGTTTAACATCAACTTAAAACCATCCTATTATATGCATATGTTTATGGTGGGCCCATATATATTTCATTACATGGAGTAGACTTCTTGTGGTGTAAACTGAGATATAAACTCTCGGTATAGTATACGCCAAAAAAAAAGGTGGCCCACCAATAGTTGTTTTGGAAATACTAATACTGGGCCGACTTGGAGAGCACGCTGGGCAAGTTTATAAAAGCAAAAGGGCAGTAAGGGTTGCAGCCTGCAGGACTTTTTCATGCATCATAGCAGTAGACGCAACGGCGCAAGATCTCGGGGCGAGCAAAAAACCGAGGAGACTTCGGAGCAATCACGCAAAACCCAAGCTGCTGCGGCTTTAGTTCGGTTTCAGATTTTCAAGACTACGGCTGGGGGTTTAATATTTCATTCCTTTGTGTTGCTTTAAGTCAATTTTAATGGAGTTTGTTTATTTTAAGTTTATTTGTTCTAACTCCATGAGCAGCTAAATTATTTGACTAGGGTAACGAGGATGCCTCTCCAAGTAATGTAATTGTTTAGATTTTTAGGGTTTCATATTCAACTTTTGATTATATGACTCGGACGGTTCATAATTTTCATGAAGTTTTTATTCTTCCAATTTTCATACCGTATTTATATGCGCGTTATTAAATACCGTCATACAATGGTTATGAATGCTTCAGGATAGTTTCTGAGATAGACTATACGACATGAGACGGATCGTGCCGCCCGTTAAATCCGGTGAGACGGTCCGTGCCGTGTTGAGATAGCCTATACGGAGTACGAATCTTGATAATATTTTTGGGGATTATCGATAGGATTTGCTACCCTAACAGTAGTCTGGTTATTAGTTGAATGAAACTCTAGATTTCGCATAATTATATTATAAGGGGAGGTTGAATCGGAAATCCTAGTCCTTTCTCTCACTTGTTTTCAAACCGCAATCACTTTTTATTTAAATTTTAGTTTAATCATTAGTTTAATCATGAGTTTAATCAAATCAAATCCAATCATCCATTTTATTTTTGAATTAAATTAGAAATCAGTTGAAAGTACCGTAACTTAGCTTTTTACTCTCCGTGGACGATCTCGGACTTAACCACTGTTCTTCGGAATAATAGTTAATTCCCTGTTTTATAAATTATATTTTTGGTACAAAAACGACGTATCAGATCCGCATACCCTAAAAACTATTGTCCTTGATAATATAGGTTTGAACCCACTTTACCCACAGGGTATCACTCTTCTTGCACATTGCCCACAAGTGCCTAGACATAGAAGCTTTGTTCCAGTCTTTCATGAGCCGAAAACCTCGGTCACCCTCTTCTTTAGGGACACATATATCTTTCCAAGAGACTTTAGCACCTAAATTCCTCAAATCTGTACCAGTCCATAAGAAAGCCCTAAGCAGATTCTTCAACTCTTGGATAACTTTCTGAGGCAAAATAAAGATAGATGCCCAATAAACCTGGATGTGAAACAACACAGAATTAACCATTGAGCTCTTCCCCCATAGGAAAGAGTTTTAGTGGACCATGAGAGAACACTTATTCTTATACTCTGAATATCCATCAATCTAAGAAATTCACAATTAAATACCTAATATATTAGCTCAAACAAAGTACATATTCTTAATGATAAAAATTTTAAAAAAATAGAGAGCGCAAAAACATATCTCGAATTTTCCATTTGTTAAACACATACTTCCTAAGTAACTACATAATCTCATCACTTAACATAGAGCACTGGAGAGGCATTTAACATTTTAACTACATGATCTCATCACTTGACAAGAAACTATAGATAAACATATCTCTAATTTTCCCTTGGTTAAACGCATACTTCCTTAAGAACCCTTCTTTTTGGAATCCAACTTTCTTTAATACCCTTTGAGACCCCTTATTTTCTTCGTCCACCAAAGCCTCCACCCTCACCACATAGTCAAGCTCTTTGAACACACTAGAAATAGCCATTTTAATTGCCACTGTCATAATCCCCTGGTTCCAGTACTCCGAGCCCAGAGCGTACCCGATGCAGGCTAGGTGGCGTTCACTGCCTGATTCGGGCCTGATGGATACGTCCCCGATTGAACGGTCATCCAAGCATATTGACCGTCGACACGGGTGCGGTATAGCAACCTCCTTGATGTGCTTCAAGGCCTCTTCTCTGGAGGGGATGGGGTTCCATCTTAGATAGCGTGTCACCCTTTCATCTTTGCCCCATGAGAAAAAGTCGTCGGCATCGGAAAGTTTGAACGGACGGAGAGAGATTCTGTTGGGGTCCATTGAAATCGAGCTGATCGAGCTTGAAAGTTTCAGATGGTTTGGAGGGTCTATGACTCTATTGGTTCACTTCAAATGGGCAATAGAGTGGCGTGAATGAATTATAACTGAGGGAAATATCAATACTTGTCCACCACTCCTTTTTTTTTTTTAAATGATTTATTTTTTTATGTTCTCCAAAACTTGTCCACCACGGTTCACTTTAAGAATAATAATATCCTAAAGGCAACTTTTTTTTTTCTTTTTTAAAACTCAGAATTAATCTACAGAAAAGGGTTACAAACCACCACCCGGAGTTCTCCGTTGGGAAGAATGGTGCATAACTTTCGGGTTAACCATATGGATTGAGAATAATCTTATCAAGTACAGGAAAGCATTACTAATAACGGATAGAAAAAGTTTTACACATGGAACAGAAAATCTCTACACATAATTAACAACAAACAAATAAAAAAAATAAAGATAAAGAATCCTAAAGGCAACTCACAAAAAGTTTTTGGTCCCTCCATTTTGGTGGACAGTACAGGAATGAACTTACATGGAACTTTCTTTTGGAAATATGGTCAACTAAGGTGGCTAATGCTGTCATTATCAAGAACTTGATGCGTGGAATTAAATTTGTGACTCAATTCAGCCCAATGGGCTTGTAAACAGAAGAAATGTACTGGGCCAAGTTGAGAAGGATGGGCTGAAAGTAAAATTTGGGACCCATATGTAACATAGCCCAACTTTCATTATGAACGTTGATGTTGCAACTCCTCTGGGAAATTACAATCTTTTGTAGGCATACTCAGCATGTTTGACTTTGTTTCTTTGGATAATTAGGGTGTCTCAGCCAGCTTATGTACTATTTGGACCAATTCTCACCGTCTTTCAGTAGCTGTTTTCCGCACTTATCATTCATATTGCCGTTTCCGCACTTAAGCGTGAGGGTGATGTGTCCTAAAGAGAATAGGTTTGATTGGCAAATGTAGATAGCTGATTGTACAATAAGGCTAAGTTCTCCAATGAATTTTATCAACATTTGATAAAAATCAACCCCTTGATTTTATTTGATAAAATCTGTGAATTTTTGCATTAAAAAATCTCAAAAATCTACAGATTTTATCAAATGTCTTCACGAATGGATAAAATCAAGGGGTTGATTTTATCAAAATCTTGATAAAATCCATTGAAGAACAACCCCTAAATCCTGTAAGGACCGAGTTTTCGGCATTTGGATGCAACAATTAATGGGAAGGATTATATGCTTGTTGAGCACCAACCCATGAGGAAATATGACATGCCATGTGTCAATGATTCTTCACTCTTACCTTGCTAAGATGGAAAAATGCAAAAAAGTGGATTAGAAGTGTACGTAATGGAAATATGAGATGGACTAGACATGTTACAAAGAGCTATAATGAACTTTATAGCAATTCTTTAAATCATTAATTGCTCTTGGATTGCGGGAAGGGTGCCTCGCGTGAATGTGTGATGGTAAACAGAGATGGGTCCATAAATCCGACCCAGTGGAGTACTTTATTAATAATAATTGTGAAATTTTTTTAACGATTGTGCTAAATTAAGACATTCATTTAGAGAGAGAAAATGTGAGAGAGCTGAGTGTAGGAGAAGCTTCTCCTTCCGCCCCCCAGCCCCCAGCCCCTCCATCCCCTTCCCCCTTCTTCCAGCCTCTTAGCCCCTCTCCTCTCTTCTCCTTTATCACTTCCTCTCCTTGATTTACCGGTAACTCCCCATGCATGGCCGGATCTGCTCTCCGGTTAGTGTGGGTGGCCGGAATCTTGATTTTTGGAACAGGGGGAGCCAGATCTGAGATCTGGGTTCCAACACCGACGGCGGCAAGCTCCTGCGGGTT
>CM037153.1:531655-660009 GCA_020921065.1 Vaccinium darrowii
AAATTTGTGGTATAGTGTTTTGTTTCTATTTCAGTTATTAGAATCATGGTTAGATCTAGGTTTAATATGATTGCTGCAATTACTAAAGCCATGAGTGAGTAATTTCGTAGAGTGCGGCTGCGGGGCAAAGGCGGTCCGTGGCTAGTTTGATTAATGTTCTACCTCGGGATCGAATTAATGTAATTTTTGAGCAATTTTAGAAGATGAAAACTCTTCTAACAAACAAACCCAGGCATCGCCGGAATTCGAATGCGCTCGGAATCTGGTGACAGGTGGTGCGCATTTGTTAGGGGTCCTTTTTCTTATTCTAAAATCAATAAAATGAATAATTGTGGCCCGAGTAAACATTAGTTAGACCAGTTGCGGACGCTGGGTTCCCACAGCTGTACTCCTCTTTAATCCATATTCAGTTAATTTAGTCTGGTAATTTGGTTAATTAATCTCATTGCACAAGGGGTGGCTACCTAAGAGCCAAGATAAACTGTGAACCCGTCATCTTTGAGTCCTGCACACGTTCGTCCGTCTCTATGGTTCGACTCCGGTACTTCCGGATATTATGCTACATCGGTCGAGAGTCCTACGCTTGGGACGCGTCTTTATTTTGAGTCACCCGGTCGCTCAAGCAGTAATTGATCTTCATAACCTCAAATTGATGTCTACACTCCTTTTTTTTTCTATGTTTTAGTGAAATCACTTCCCAAAATTTACATTGGAGATGTGACCCCTTGCACGAAATTCCAGGATCCGCCATTGATTTTGTCGAAGACTTTATGGCGTGTCCGCGACTAATTCACAGGAACATATAGGGTAGGGATGACGTGTCCGCGACTAATTCACAAAAACTAGGTATCAATACTCAACTCTTTCAAGATTCAAATCGAGGAGAAAATTTTGGGTGCAAATAGGGTAGGGATGACGTGGTACCCCTTACGCACATCCCAGCCGTCCAAAAATGCAACAGACGGCTCGGATTGAAACCCACTTTTTCCTTTTCTTTTTTTAAAATGCATTTTTGGATGGCTCGGATTTGCGTGAGGGCTACCACGTGGTGCCCCATTTGTACCCAAAATCTTCTCTGAATCGAGACCTATCTAAGAGCACACATTCTCACCATTTAACTAGCCCAAGTAGTTTACAAATCTCCATTTCTAATAGTCGTTTATTTCTTTTTTGAACTGAACTTTGCCTTTAAAATTTTGAAATATAGTTTCACCATCTTGTTAACAAAATGCCTCAAATAGACATATCGTTCTAAGAGTATGGTCAATACTTTTTTGTTAAATTCCACGGAGACCCCCTAACCTATGCCTCTTTTCCATAGAGATTCCCTAATGTTTAAAAGTGTCTAGACAACCCCCTCATCGATAATCGTTACCCACTATGACCCCTTATGTTCCATTACGGTTAGTAGGTGGGAGATTTGTGAAATTTTAAGACAAAAATGCCCTTTTGCAACCGTCTCCCTCTTTCCCTCTCTTAATTTTTTTTCTAAATTCAAAACACAACCTTGCCGCTTAAAATATATATATATACAATGAAAAAGGCAAATTTTGGAAAAAGTTTTAATTTTTTTTCGAAAACAGAAAATTCAAAATTTTTTTTAAAATCTGTTTTTCGAAAAATGTTTTTCAAAAACTGTTTCAAAACTTCCTGTTTTTAGAAAAATTTTCAATTTCTTAATAAATTTTTTTCCTAATTTTATTTTTTCAAAATAAAAAAATTATTTTTTAAATCTATTTTTCTTTACAAAACTTATTTTTTCAAATTAATTTTCAAAAAATAAAAATAAAAAACCGTTGCTTCATATTAAAAAGCTGGTATCCAAAATTGCTTTTGAAAAATTCTTTTTTTAAAAACTGTGTTTTTTTTTTCAAAAAATTTTAGAACTTTCTTTTTCAAATTTTTTTTTAAATACCAATTTTCCAATTTCTCTAAAAATTATTTTCTAAATACGTTTTTCAAAAAGTTGTTTTGAAAAGTTGAGATAAAAGTTGTGAAAGATGTGAAATGGCGGTAAAAAGTGATGTGAAAGGTGGTTACAATACACACCCCTTATTTACAAAAGTTACGATTTTTTAAAAAAAAAATTAGGATTTTTTTTAATTATAAAAGTTATGAGACACACCAAAATGTTACAAATCATAAAAAATGTTACGTATCATATTGTTGAAAAATTATGAAAATTAAAAAATATTATGATTGCTGATGAGATGACATAATCTGTACCACGCAATAGGTGCATACGGTACATACCTTTAATGTGTGTATATTGTATCCATTTGCCTCTTTAATACTTGGATTAATTACAAAGCAACACACTTAAATAAGGGCAAAGGAAGTTTTTTTTTTTTTTTTGTCTTTAGTCTTCAGATATAGAAACTAAAATTGAGGTCTCAAAATTGGTACCCTGATACAAATCATGATCAGAGGCTTATGCTTTTGTAAGAAGAGTCTATCTAGTTTGAAAAAAGGAAACCAAGAATAACATTTTTTCATTTCTCGGAGGAGTATATGTTGCTTGCGTACCTTTGAGATTTCCTGCGGCACTTTTAAGACGCATCTTCTTAACTTGTAAGATATTCTCCAATGGAATTACATTTCTAACTCGGGTGGTTTTCTTTTTTCCTCTCTCTCCTCTTGGCGTCTCTCCCTTTCTATTTTCAAAAGGCATAGGATTCAACTGAGGCTCTGCAATTTCACCCCCAATTCCAACTGGCTGATCAACTTCACCACTGACAAAATCCTCACCCGGGTTCTCTTGCCGGGCTCCCGACCAAAACCGCAGTGGGGTAATTTCCTGTACAACGCCACTATTTGTGTCAGAAGTAACCCCCGATTTGGCTTGCAGAGATTCAGTAGACAACTGTATGATTCCCTCTTTATCATATGACTTGTTTGGGTTGTTTTCTCGAAATATCGATTCTGCATTCTGATAAATTTGGAGGAGGTCGGGGTAATTGAGCCGAGCGTCCTCTAAGATGACTTGCTTATTCCTTAAGTAGACCTCCGTATTTACATTACGACGACCCTGGTCGTTCACAAAGAATGGCATCGGTAAAGAACGCCGCTGGTAACGAATCTTGGCGACCCATTCACGGGGGCCTATCCGCCACACTCCCATGGATGCGTTGACGGACGCCAAAAATGCATGGCCACGGTTCTCCACCTGAAACGGCCACATCCACAAAATTTCCATTTGCGGGAACATCAATGACTCACGATAAAAGTACCATTTTAGCCGCTCCCACGACTCTCCATGCAAGTACAGCTTGAAAAACTCGTCCTCGACGTATAGATACAGTAAACTAATACCCGGGCACTCTTCTAGACCAATTTGTGGCAGATTAACTGATTCATCGATGAAGAACTGAAGTAACCACGGCCGCAACAAAGCCATGTATCCGGCAACGTACAGCGGCCTGTCAACGTAGTCCTGCTGATGTTGATTTCGTAGCGGATTGTCCATGGATGATTGGCCACACCGTTGATATACAACCGATGAATCAGATGGGGACTGGGAACGCGGAGGCGACCATTGAGACAAATTCAAGAAGCTCATCACGTCGACATCTTCAGTAGCACTGTCCGACTCTCCACTGCTCGTAGGCCTAGCCATTGACACAGTTACAAAATTCAAAACCAATAAAAGAGAGCAAAAAAAAAAAAACACACACACACACACACAAAATTGAGTGAATATTTCGCCTAAATCAAACGTTGTGTTTATTTAAGTCCAAATTTGTTTGAAACCTTCATTGGGGTTGTGTGAATGCTTTCGTCATATAGTGTCGTTAGCTTTGCACTTTCTTCCTTGGCCTTGTAATATTTTGTTGTTATCAATGAAATATTGCTTTCTTTGCTGTTAAAAAAAGAAGAAACTACCTGTGCGAAATTCCAGCATAGGGCTTGTTCCGGCTAATAGGCGGTGCTGCTGGAGTCAATGGGTGGTGCTGTTGATTTTGTAGCGGATTGTCCATGGATAAATATTGGCCAGACCCTTGATATACGACCATTAAATTAGCCGGGGATGGGGAACGCGGAGGCGGCGATGGCGGATATACGACCGTTGAATTGGATGATGAAGGGAAATACAGTGGCGGCGAAGGCTGTAGCGGCGATGACAACGTTGAGAAAATTGGGGGCGACGGAGAGAAATTCACGATGATGAAATCTTCCCCAGAAGCCATGTCCAACCGATCTCCACTGTTGGTAGGCGCAGCCATTGACACAGAGTTACCAAATTGAACCAGTAGAAGAAAAACACAGAGGCGAGACAGAGAGAATATTTCGTCCAAAACACAAGAAGAAACACGAATTTCTTTTGGAGATCCTAAGACATGGTCCCTCGCTTTTATAGATGAGAAACTCTATGTAACAGAAAATATCTCTCGAAATCGAAATCGACGGGTGTAAACAGTACACTGAGTGAATCACACCCGTTTGTTTCGTTTTCGGGAGAAATTTCCCACTACGTACCAAGATAGATGGGTTTGCTTTGGTCTTGTCATGAACTTTTAAAAAAGTCGGAGCAAACAATATAGTCCAGTTCTCCTCCATTTTTTCGTTTAAAAAAATATTGACTGTTTTAATATTTTGTATGGCACTGTCACGTGGTGCTCGTTGGTTCATTCAGGAAATCTATCTGTGTTTTGGACGGCTCAAATCTGTTGGGGTTGTTTGGTGGTATTTTTGAAATTTTGAGAGATAAATTTACTGCAACAAATTTAAACCATCCAAAACACGAATAGACAGTGCCCACTCGGCACCAAACTTCTCGTCCCTACAGGTAGAATTTAGAGTCAGTCCAAGCACGGCAACCGTGCTTTCCCCGTTGACTGGGGTCAATGTTGCTCGTCCCTACAGGTAGAATTTTGGTTCCAAATTACACTCAATCAAAAGTCCTACCAAGAATAAAAGTTCCCACGGCCTCAACCGACCTCACAAGTTAACAAGTGGTGGATGAATTCGGAAGACAGCCCTATTCAAGTTTCAAAATTTTTTTTAGAATCACATTATTTAATTTTTTTTATCTAAAAAATGTAAAAATTAAATAAGTTCGTCCGCCTAACATTTCTTAAAAAATATCACATCTGGCCTACCAAAGTTTTTCTACAAAAATTCAATAAACATCCTTTCGAGAATTTATACGATGCATTTACCCGCCAAGACAAGCGCAATTTACTTGGAGTCCACCACATCACTCTCGCGCAATATAACTTGGAAGAACTCCGATTCTTTGACCCACTAAAAAGTTTAAGCCTGCAATTAGGGAGCCATCCAACTATGAAGATGCAGCATTATTCTGTTTTTCAAATATAGGACTTAAGATTCACTCATGTTCTAACACATCCTGCTAAGATTATATTCATTTACAAAAATTATAGGGCTAGACTTAATAGTTTACCATTAGGAAGTGAAGAACGCATGCATCTAAAAATTAATTCTCCCTCCGTCCCTTTTTAAATGTGTTGCTTTGTAAATCCAAGTTATTAACAAACATCATCGTTATACCTTTCATATTAACTTTTACCTTCACTTTACACCTCTCACATCAACTTTTTCCTCCACTTTCCAAAATCATTCTCCACTTTTACCCAATAACTTATGAAGAGGGTAAAATAATAATTGTACAAACTTTTACCTATTAACTTTTCAAAACACAAATTTATTAAGGAACAACCCAAAATGAAATATGCAACTTTTATTTGGCAGGGGGTGAGTATATGGTAATATTTTTGTAATTTTGTATTCTTAATAGACTTTTGTAATGTGCATTGGCAAAAATTTATATCAGCTTTCTTAAATTATAAACAATTAGCAAATGCCAGAATGGTATGGTTCATTTAAGCTGAATCAAATATAAATCATGGATAAATGCAAATGTCAGCGCGTTTAATATTTTGTGGACCAAAATGGTTAATAAGCCCATTTAATAAACAAAGTATATTTCATGTTAGTAATTGAAGACGAGCCACTAAGCGTTTTTTTTTTTCTTTCAATAAACTAGAAATAGATGGACTTATATGAATGCTCGAATTAGATATACCTTCTTTTGGATAGAGTGGAATAAAGATAATGCGGATTATTTTCTATTGTTGGATAATAATCGGGAAAGGAAACTAGCCAATACCAGACGCGAGGAGGCTGCTGTGCAGAATCTGGACCGTCTGTTGCTTGGATGGACAACTCAGATTTCAAACAAACTATTCGCGCAAACAGTTAACTATTTGCGCGAATAGTTTGTTTTTTCAATTCGAACCATTAAAAATACTTGTGGACGTTTGTGATTTTGCATAACACTTGTTGTGCATAAGTTGCACAGCAGCGTCCCCGCGTCCAGCCAATACCACCCTTCCCCTTTGTGTTAGCTAATCCCTCACACATATGGGACACCTAAATGAAAATATATATAATCTCTCTTATCCAGTCCCGATCACTCCTAATCCTTGTTTGCCGGACTAAGGAAAGAGGCGGAGGATGTGAGTCAACCCCCTGAGGGGCTGTTCCACTAAGGGAGTTTTGTTTTAAAACTGTCTTAATTTTTGTGTTCACACCTTTTTATGTGATGTATTGTGAGAGGATAACCAGTCTTGGTTTTAGAGAAAAACTAGTTAGTGGAACACCCTCTTAATTCTACCTTACAGTCTCCCCCCAACCTTGAAATCAAACATGCCCAAAATGCCATGCTCGAATCCAAGGGTGGCTTCACATAGAGCTGAGGGTTGTCAATTGAACAGCCCCCATTTTTTTTTTTTTGAAATACGTGTAAAATTTTTAAATTTTTTTAAAATTTTGCCATTTTAAATATCAAAAGAAATTGAAAGAACAAGAATTTTTTTAAAAGAAGTGAGTTCAACGGCCTCAAAGCTTTAATTTTAAGGGAGAATAAATTAACTGCATTTAATGTCCATTGTTTTACTCATTAACTTTAGTTGACTCTTGTTGTTTTTGCCAAGAAGCATGCAGCTGTTGCTGATTTTTTTCCTGGTGGTTGCTAACATAGTGATTATTGTTGGAGGCTCTGGGAAAAAACAGGATGCTCTTCGAGATGCACAATTTGCTAAAATCAAAGAAGCATTAGACAAGGATGATCTTGGAAGTAGAAGTGATCTTAATTAAGTGACTAGTCTTAATTAAGTGACTAGTCTTAAACGTGTTATACGCGCTTGGGGTTCTTTTTTTTTTTGGGTAAATACTTGGGGTTCTTATGGAACACTTGTTAACTTGATTTTGATATTTCGACTTTCAACAAACTTTCGGCTAGGGTCACTATCCCATCGTGTCCTTTAGGTGAATGAGTAAATGCTTTCCCTATCGGCTGGGGTCAGTGTTATTCCGCACAAAATCACAGCCACAAAATTCCAACCACTATTCTACCAAGAAGTGTACCCGTCGAAACCTCAAGTTAATGAGTAGGAGATGAATCCGGTGATTGTCCTATCCAAATTGCAAAACAAATTAGAATTACAAAAGTTTTTTTTTTTCTCTCTCAATAAACGTAAAAAAAAATAAAATACGTTCGCCTGCCTATTTTTTTTTTTACCACATCTGCCAACCAATATTTTCCTTAAAAATTCAATATATCCTCATAAGATTGTTTGCATTTATAAAAACTATATATAAGGCTATTAAGTTTTATAGTTACCTTTTGAATGGACAAGAATGCACCGGATTGTACATCTACAATTATGAATGTGATAATTTTTATAATTGCGTAGCTTCATCGAGAATTAGGAGCTCCAAAAAGCCGAGCCCCTTTGTGTTGGTAATTTCATTGACGAAACACACATTTTATGTATCCCGATTTATCTATTTATAATATCTTTTTTATTAGTCGTTTATTTTTTCTAGAACATTTGTATTAGGTATGGCAATGAATCTCAACGTGTTGTTTTCAATTTTGAGTGTGATAGTTCTTCGTCAAGTTTTCGAGCGCATTGGAAGGTGTTTTAAGGAGCAGCAGCAGTTTCACTCAAGCAAGTACTTGGCGAATGTCACTAGATGCAAGTCATGTGAGCGAGATTCCGCATCGCTCGAGCGAAACTGGTGATTTTCAGCAGTTACAAATATATCATATGTTAAGGTTTGGAGGCGACCAAGCATATGATAACATCCCCAAGCACGTTCTTAAAGGAGAGGCATTCAAGGGAGTCTTGACTTTGTATCTTGGAGAAAATAAGTTGTCTATGGATCATTGTGCGCGAAGGACATCTACAAGATGCCCTCGATTTTCAACATAATTTAAAAAGAACATTTCGCAAATAAATAATCATCATGTCCATACATACATATGTACCTTTATGTGGTATATCAAGCCAATCCAACCACATACATACAAATGAAATGAGTTAGACTAATGTTCATATTTACATTCTTCTCGGGTCAAAAGATAAATAAATTAAGTTACATTTTCATGTTCAAAGTATAACTAGATATAAGATGATAAGGTAACTCTTCATATGAAGCTCTCAAAAGAGACCTGGCATTGTTCCTCCGCACTCCAAGCTATATACTTTGATTGGTACCTGAAAATGAAGGGTTGAGCATACACTTGCCCAATAAAAAATTCTTTAACAAACTCTAAATGCATATGGAATGATAGGTGCAAACGGATGATTAGTATGCAAACAAATTTAAAAAAAAAAAAAAAAAGGTATTGAACCAAATTTGAACGAACTACCATAGCTAACTAGAGGAATCAAAGAAATCACACACATACACGTCGTATCCGGTATCCCCGAATGCCAATTTATCCATTATCCAATTTCTTCATCAAATATCCTAGAGTAGTTTCAATCTGAACGTTTGGGACCTCGTTATCCCTTGCCGGGCATTTGGGTCCTTATAATCCCTGCCAAGTGTTTGCGTCCTCGTAATGCCTAGGGACTCACCCGAAGGTGGACCTAGTACCACTTTTCCTTGGGTTACCACACATTCTAATTCCATCTATAGACCCATCATCAATATCGAGATTCCTCGTATAATATGCACAACAAACACCACGTAATAACCCAACACCATGAACATAACAATCAATTAAGGAAAATGCCAATTTCTCCAAACAGGTGCCGATACCAAGAAAATAGAGGCACCGGTACCTCCTGGGTTTTTAGAAAATGAAGTTCAAGTTCAACTACTTTCCACCCAAACAAGGTAAAACAATTTAAACGCCAAATTAATCAACCTAATCTTACATGTAATAATTTTATCCAGAATTTGTTTGAACACTTATTCCTGCAATGTGAATATCCACAAATCCAAGAAATTAACAATCGAATACCTAATATATTAGATCAAACAAAGTACATAATTTTAATGACAAAAATTAAAAAAATAGGGAGAGCAAAAAGTATCTATTAGTATCGAGATTGTGCTTTGACTTTTCTTTAAATAACAATCAACTCTATATCTCCCGAAATAAGAGTATACGTCAAAGAAAAATTTGTGTGAACCTATTCGCGAGACAATTTTCTATAATGAAACTAATGTATTTACTTAGCCTAAAATATAGAATTCGCCGAGTACTTGCAATTGTGACATATATCTTTTGTATTTCCGTATTATTTCGTCTCATTATCCAAACTTGTACAAAACAATTGTGTATATATGATAATTTTTTAACACTCTGTTCAGAATTTCTGGAGCCGCCACTGCTTAATTTTTATATTCACATGCCACTTTTGCATTAGATCATTCATACACCCTTTGTGTTGAGTGTTTACACTCTATACAGATAGGATTTAATCTCCTCAGTGTATAAATAAATTCACATGTTGAGGCTAGTTTTCACTGTCCATATTGTTGAAAGTTCATAACTTAATTACAGTTAGGGCTGCAAACGAACCGAGTTGCTCGTGGCTCGGCTTGGTTCGGCTCAATAAGTAAAAGAGCCGTGCTTGAGCTCGATTTTTAGCCTTGTTTAGTTAAGGAGCTTGCTAAAACTCGGCTCGATTATATAGACTCAGCTCGTTTAAGGATGCTCGTTAAGTAAATTATCCTGACTCGGCTCGTTAACGGCACGGCTACAAACATGACATCCTCCTTACCGTCACATAACGCGTGGGAGTAGGAGCACGGCTACAAACATGACATCATCTTTTGAGACCATTCCAATTTACAATATTCACGAGATCGAGAATTCAAATGGGAACATGGATGGATCGAGGACTAAGAACGACAATAGGAGGCATTATTGGAAGATGACGTGACCTAAGAGTCAGGTCACGCTAGTTGGTACGAGCCTATTGACGTAGTTTCTGTCCTTTTGTTTTCATTAAGAAAATATCAACTCATTGTGTAATGAGGGAATCAAAAGGACGGGATTTGGTGGCAAACAAGGGCCCCGTCATATTTTGTGACCAGTCCGACTACACGTATGTACACACATGTATATACGTGCACGAACACATTTAGATCGTCTATTTCAGAAATCAACGGTTCGAATTTTAAAAAACTCTTTTATGTACGCGCGAAAGTTGAATGATCGAAGTCTCCTTCAGGTTCAGTCAAAGAGATCGAAGCAAAGTCATCAATTCAACCATTCACATGGTCTCCCCTAAGACTGAACTCTTTTCCAAATGAACCGAACCTCAATACCACATAGTTGGATGGTGACATGACTTTTTTTTCCCTTCCACATTTCATGTTTATTACAAGAATTGTAGGGTTTGGTTGCAGTTTCTTGTCCTTCTATTTGAATGAAAATCTTGTAAGTGGCGGATGACTTTACTGAATGATATTACATTCTCCCGATCAATAAAACTACAAGGGACTTCACAAAAAATCTTTTAAAAGATAAGAAGGAAAATGCCAAAACGGATTTTGTAAACATTAGAACTCTAGTGTATTAAGTGTTGGGATTAATGCCCTTAGAAACAATTAAATTTATTACTTTCGGTTAATACCAATTAAATGTTTTCTTTCATACATGAGATATAATTCACGAGATGAATATTATTGGTTTGTGAGATGAATACATAAATCCTAAATTACATTGAATATAATTTATGCATGTGAATGTGATTTATGTACAGAAGATATAAATCATAATTATTTGTGATTTTAATTAATTATTCACAGTTGCTGATAGAAATGGACTATCTATTAGGTCAACTGCAACATGATTAACTTCTGTAAGATGGAATGATCCATCTCAATCATTAAAGTGATAGACTTCAAGTAAATATGTTGGTGTATTTCGTATACATTGAAGAACCATCATAAAAGACACTATTTTAACGACTATCATACTAAGTGTGAATCTTATAATGCTAATTGTAGTTCATCCTTAATCCTGAGAAAGTTGAAGAACTCAAGTTTCTATCCTATGTCAGTTTCATTCACCAATGAGTTAGGTCTTATTTGATCAACATGCACCTCGGTGAACTGGGTGATTTATGTTAGGACGGTGAGAACATTATTTTCAAGATGGAATTCACTCTTTATTTTATTATAGAGTATATAATGTCCCATTGAGTTAGTTCACCGGATTAGTTTTTGGAACATAGTACTAGTCATTTTAATAAAAAGTTCATTAGAATATTTTTTAGACTAAAAGTGAGTGAACTAGTATTCAAGCATGCTTTGGTTTGACAGTAATTTATTACGACCAATTGCTACTTATGGACATTGCATGGTGAAGGGGTTTGACATTATGGTACTAGAATTTAACAGGTAATAGATTTATCCTTGAGGCCTAGAGTTCAACCATAATTATATAGTGCAATTAATTGTAGTTTAATTGGGCTAGCACTCGTAGAGATGAGTGAGGGTAAGCCAGATTTAGCTAATGCACAAGAAGCCCATGGGTTGCTTGCGACCTAGCTATGTGTTGCAGATAGTGTCACCCCAAACGTAGGGCTAGGTCATTTGTAGCATAATCAAGGTTGTCGATCTCGTACCGTACCGGCCGGTACGTACCGGATTTGCATAAAAACGGTAACATCATCCTATGATTCCGTCCCGTCCTCAATTCCGGACAATACCGGTCGGTTCCGGTCAATCCGGACAATACCGGCCGGTACTCCCTTACCGGCGATTTCGTCCGGAAAATTGCAGATCTGAAAACGACGAATTTGCACTGCCGGAGTACCAAGAGAGAGCCGAGAGAGAAGAGTACCGAGAGAGAGAGAGAGAGAGAGAGAGAGAGAGAGAGAGAGAGAGAGAGAGAGAGAGAGAGAGGAGTGCCGCTACCAGAGTTAATCGATTGGTGCCGCTGCCGGAGCCACTAGAACGACGAGTTTGGGGTTGGACTCCGGTGGCTGGATGGAGAGAAAGGGGATGAACTGTACGGTGGGAAGAAGATGAACTGGATGCCGGGACCTGTGATGAACTGGACCTGTGATGAAGGGGATGAACTGTACGATGGGAAGAAGATGAAGTTCATATCTGATGAACAAGTTGTTTTCTTGTTTTGAACGAAAAAGTAGTGTTAGATTAGAAGGGGGATTTTATTACAATTTAGCCCTAAACATTTATAAGATTTATGCTATTAACCCTACATATATATATATATATATATATATATATATATATATATATATATATATATATATATATATATATATCAGCTTCTATTATATCCCTGATACAAACCGAACTAATTGAACATTTTTTTTTTGTTAGTTTAAAGTCTATTTCATGATATTTGTTGTATAATTAATAAGTTATTTTATGATTAATTAGATGATATGTGAAAAAATTTCAATTTTAACATATATATATACAGAAAATACCGCTAAATCCGAAACGGTACCGGTACCAGCCCGGTACCGGTACCATACCGTACCAATAAGAAAACCGGTACCCTGTCCGGTACGAGATTCAGAACCTTGAGCATAATACCCGGAAGTCAATCTGGGCTCGATTTCTACAGGAAGGTTCGGAGCTAAAAGGAGGCTTACTTTACGGTAGGGGTTTTGGCATTAGGACGACCAACCTTTTGGGTTTGATTTGTGGAATTGTCTTTCCTACCTACTAACTTGACTAGGAGATGAGGTTTTAGTAGAAATTAAAGACGGCAAGGTTTAAGGATTAATCAACATCCAAGACTTAGGTTAGTTTACTTGTCTCATTGACAACTCGATTGAGAAACATGGCCACGGTTCTCAATTGGAAGATTTGACAATAAAATCATTTTATTTCCAAAGATGTGTTCGACAATGGGGAAGAGTTCTTTGAATTTTTTTTTCAAACACTTAGACTTGCCTACACATAATCAAAGAGGTTAACAACCCTAGGTGAAGAATTGTAACCAACCCAAAATCATTCAAGAACTGGCTCGTACATCCTTCAACCGGCCAGCATAGTCGGTTCTGGAACCAACTTCTAGTGGATGGGTTTTGGAACCAAGGGTATAGTCGGTTCTGGAACTAGTCGGTATTTTTCAGTTTCATCAAGCCTTTGATCACTGGGTTCTAGAACCATGTGTATGGCTGGTTTCGAAACCAACTAGGTAGTTTCAAGTTCTCGGTTCCAGCTTCTCCCTTGACCATTCAACGTCTTGAGCACTCTTCGATGCTTCTTTCCATGACTCTCGGGAGTCGGTGACAGAGTGCTATGTAGCCTTAGGTCCTTGAGTCCTTTGCGAACGATCCATGGCATTAAAACACACCTTATTCTCCAGTTTCACTTGAAACTATCAAAAACAAAAACGACGCGTAAAATTAAATGATTAAAGCTATGTATGCATGTGTGTGTGACAAAAATGAGATAGATAAGCCCCGTTATTTACACTATTGAGGGCTTATCGTGGGTCCCAACACTAGCCCTTAGAGATAATATTCAATTTATTTAAAATTGAATTGTTGGCCAAGTAATCTTTCCCTATATTTACATCTCTATCTCTCTTGGAAAGATGTACAAAAAAAGGAGGCAACTTTTCTCCTACGATAAATCTAGAGAGAGTAGAGAAAAGTAAGAGGGAGGAAATATTCTAGGGTTCCCGCAAATCCTTTGGCAATTTTTCTCTTTGGGTCATAGGGTTGAAAATCTTTGGTGTGCAAGGAGGCTTCGGTTCTTTGAACTAAAAAGGTAAAATCCTAACCCTTCCTCATGAAACTATACGTATATGTAAGAAGTAAATCCGAAACAAATTTTTAAAACCGTATTTTTTCCGCAATGGTTTATTAGAAATCAACAGTAAGGACTTTGTACCATTTGCAATAGTCCAAGATTTTATGCACTGAAGTTTGGGTATTACCAAAATAATTTTGGCAGTATCACCGGCCAAATATAAAACAAAGTATCTGATCAATCGCACATTGAATGTTCTATACTGTAACTATGACATTAATTTGCTGAAAATGTGTCCTTGTGGTTGGTTAACGTCATAATCAAATGTGATTAGCATTCCAAAATGAAATATCGAAGAAATGTCAAAGGAAAGATATTTTTCTAACTCGAGCATATATATCTCAACATCATCTGCGCTACGTACCCATAAACGGTACCAAGAAAATACCCAAAAAACTGAACCTGAAAAACTAAAATTAGTTAAGTTTTAGTTTTCTGGATATTTTCTAGATAGAGTTTCTAGGCACTTAGCATTTCTATCTAAGTGCTAGTGCTACGTATCCAGTGTACGGTTGCTAGCAAATTCTTTTACTTGGCCTTAAATGGTTTATAGGTGCATTACGCGGAGTACCATTTCAGTTTTCTTCTTTTGAAAAGAACCCCTGTACGGTTGTTCGTATGCCCGTTCATACTAATGCGTAAGAAACGGGGGAAGAAAATAATAGACCTTCAACAGTAATAAGCTCAAATTTTAACCAAGCTATTTTCTGTGCAACAATGGGAAATATATGATGCGTCATGAATTTTAAGAAATCTTGAATGAATGTACTGAAGCGATTTGGAATTATTAAATGGTTATGTTAGATTGATAGTGATATTGAATAGGGAAAATTATTGAAATGGTCCCTGTAGTTTCACTCGAGTCTCGATTTAGTCCCTCTAGTTTCAATTGCACTCCAATTGACCCTGTAGTTTCAATTTTGGTCGAATTAGGTCCAATCGATAACGGACGTTTGTAAAGATAACGGAAATCCCAATTTGGGGGTTTTTTGAGGGGCAAAACTGACTTTTTGACCCTCCTTCTTCTTCCCTAATTTGAAACCCTAACCCTAATCCTTTGTTTTGCAGAAAAAAGAAAAAAAACATATATTATCCATTCAAAAAATTAGTTCTTCAGTTAAACCAATCTCCTTGGATTTATGGGTTTGTGATGACGTACAAATTTTGCGATTGCAGATGCTACCTTGGCAAATACACGTTATCCATGTACTCCATTGTCTCGCCAATTATCTGGACGTTCCTGGGATTCATGATGAAGCTACACTTTCTTAACTCTGCATTTACATGCCTAGGTACATAAAAAGTGAAAAAATCAATTTCACCCCATTTCCCCACAAATCCACAGTAGTATTACCACCCCGGTTTCTCATCTCTTTGCTTTCTTCCCCTGTTATCGAAATTAGGGCTTCCTTCTCATCCTAAAAAGTGAAAAAAATAAAATAAAAAAACAGCGATTCAATGTCATCAAGCTCTAATGTACAAAACAAAAACTCCACCCAAATACCGCAAATAATATGTGAGATTTTAGAGAGAGAGAGAGAGAGAGAGGAGCTGAAGTTCTTACGAAATGAACCCCACATGAAAAATCCATGAAGAAAAATCCCATGTCTCTGTGCGTGTATCTGCGTGTGAGAGCGAAAGAGAGGGGCTTTATCACTTTGTTTTCTTTCTTTTTCGCTTTAATGGCAGTCGGATTGAGATTTCTGTTGCCCGTTCCTTTTACAGCATTCACAGAGAGAGAGAGAGAGAGAGAGAGAGAGAGAGAGAGAGAATAACTAATTTTTTGAATGGATAATATATGTTTTTTTTTATTTTTTCTGCAAAACAAAGGATTAGGGTTAGGGTTTCAAATTGGAGAAGAAGAAGGAGGGTCAAAAAGTCAGTTTTGCCCCTCAAAAAACTCCCAAATTGGGATTTCCGTTATCTTTACAAACGTCCGTTATCGATTGGACCTAATTCGACCAAAATTGAAACTACAAGGTCAATTGGAGTGCAATTGAAACTAGAGGGACTAAATCGAGACTCGAGTGAAACTACAGGGACCATTTCAATAATTTTCCCTATTGAATATGACAGAACTTATTGGGCATTTTGAGAACTTATGTTGGATGGATGCATTTGAGATGTTTTATATTATAGATCTCATATTAGGATGTGAATTGATGGTTAAACATGGAACAATTTAATGAGCATATCAATTTTTTATTTTGTGACTATTCCCGGCATTCATAAAAACGCGGGGTCGCCGATGTCGGATTAGAGACTGCAGAGAAAGAATTACCAGTGTTTGTTAAACGTTGGCACAAACACCGAAAGTATTTCCGGCTTTTATTAAACACGGGGAATTGCTTTCCCGGCATTTATTTGATATGCGCCGGCATTTTAAAATCGCTGCAAAAACCCTGATTCGTGGTAGTGATACACGGGTCTACTCTAGATTTTCTATCAAAGAAAGAAGATACGGTTGCTAGCAAATTCTTTTACTTGGCCTTAAATTGTTGAAAGGCGCATTACCACTATCAGTTTTTTTCTCCTTTTGAAAAGAACCCCTGTACGGTTTTTAGTATGCCCGTTCATACTAACGCGTTGCGTAAGAAACAGGGGAAGAAAATAATACTAGACCTTCAACCGTTACCGTACTAAGCTCAATCTTTAACCAACCATTTTTTCCACGCAACAACGGGAAGAAAATATTGATTTGAAGACCCAAAAATCAAAGCACGTTTTAATTTGATTCCCACAGCAGTTTTTTATTTTATTTTATTTTTTTATATATATCTTTTTCTTGACCACAAAGATTAAAAGGATACAAGCTGTGGAACGAAAAATAGAAGTTTCTCGTCATGAAAAGGAGAAAAACTTGGGTGCAAATAGGGTATTTGTGACGTGGTACCCGTGCGGTGCATCTGGAAGGGCCAAAAATGCATGTGACGGTCCGGATTGAAATGCACTTTTTGTTTTGTTTTTTTTTTGTTTTTTGTTTTAAATCTATATGGAACTTTCAATCCAAACCCTCCGTTGCAATGTTGGACGGCTCAGATGCACAGAGAGGGTACCACGTGGCACCCTCCACGTACCCAAATTCTTCTCCTTAATTGAAACGTTGGCAGATGAAAGCACAAGCGTTCATGACATATGTATTGGAAATTATATAGATTGTGCAAGGAGATGGTTACAATTGAAAAGCAAAAAAATTCCATGTTGAGCATTCTGCTCTCATGCTCTAGAACAAAAGAAGATACAATAGAACTGGTTCAGTTGCCAAAATTAACATCACTTTTTCATTTGTTGCATGCACACCTTGACTGATTATGGGAGTTCAATCTCACCGTCCACTAACGGAGAGTTCAGTTAACGAGCAAAGCTTCTTATATATTGACAATTGATATCAGCTAAGAAGTTTCGAACCTCAAACTTTGGGAGGTAGCAAATTGCTAAGTCTCTAGCTTTGACCACAATGCCTGATAGGAAATCGGAACAACAAACAGTCGTGCGTAATGAAAAACAGGAAAGAAAAACGAGACACAAGATATACATGGAAAACCTCAACACGAGAAAAAACCACGGGAGCCACACCAGTCCACTATGAAATCGAAAATAAGAGTACAAGTCTTCTCGCAATCTCTCTGAGATCTGTGTTTTTTCTCTCGCCTCTCTCTGTTTTTCTCTGAAAATTGATAACCCTAATTACACACTAACAGCGAAATAATTAGGTTGGGTCTATAGCCGAAATTACACACCGAGGTCCCTCAAATATCGTTTTCGCTACAGTCCGGAGTGCGAGGCTCCCGCCCCCATACCCCCGGTATTGCTGAAGGTTGTCTGCACCCCAACAATGCAAACCCTTTGGTTAACATCAACTTCTTCATATTAGCAAAAATCCAAATCACAATTTTCCTAGCTAAACAACGCATCCACATAAAGGACCACTTAAAAAGCATATAATCAGTCAACAAACCAATCACCCTCTCCGTTTCTAAATGTTCTATTAAACGTTTTAATATTCCATAAAACGAGGACTTAAAATAATACTCCTATATTTTGTTCCAGAAAAATTTCAAACTTTTTCCTAAATTAAAAGAACTCATTGATCTCTATTTCATTGTAGAACAAAACTTGAATTTTTCTTGGAAAATTTGGATTATTATTAAGTCCTCGTTTTACGGACCGGACAAAATTTTTGGGATGGAAGTAGTTGATTAAACCAAGGGTTTTTGGGTAAGTGGGCAAGAGAAAGCTATAAGTGATCCTCTATGATATCACATGTTCAAATCTGAAGTACACCGAACATTTCAAGCGTTGGGGGCCATGGGAGGTTTATCCCGTCGTTAACTATGTTCACTTCACATTTCCAAAAAAATTTTCAAAAAGATTCTTTCCCCATCTCTCATCTCTCCAATCATTAATCACATTTCTCTCTCTACTCATACCCCTCTTTCCAATCATTATTCTCATTTCTCTCTCTATCTCTCTCCAATTATTACACTTCTCTCTAATTATTACTTTTTTCAAAAACTCATCCAAACACTATCTCCAAAATATTTTTCAAAATATTCTTCTCAAAATTATCAACCAAACATATGAATGTGCAATTGTTAACACTGTAAAAAGAAAGGACCAAAGTTTTGTGCTCATACATGCGTGGGAACGCAAATATGGAAGGGTTTTTTTAATTATAAATATTATAAATTAGTAAAAGTTATAGTAAGAGAAGCGTAAATGTAATGGGAGTAAAATTGCATTAACTATTTTGTTTTCAACATTCTAATTGCATTGGCTGACTTAAGACTTTATCCAAGACCGGAGGCAAAGAAAGAGAGAGTTTTTCAATTAAGAGTTTTTCAATTTGGACGATTTTACCCTTCGATTGCAAATCTCTGCTGTTGACTTGGCTGTAATTATGCATTTTGTACGTGGGCAATTGGGTCATTTGGCGTTTGCTAATACCCCTTCCCAACTTTTGCTTTAATGCCCTCTGTGTCCCTTCTCATTTTTTTTACGCTAGAGAGAGAGAGAGGCGAGAAAAAGGCGGCGAACCAGCGTTCTCCATCACCGCCCTCCACCACCGGCGTGGACCACCGGGGACTGGTTCAAGATATCAGATTCTGCGCCAGATTTCGATCGGCTCTAAGACGCTAGAAAGAAGAGGAACGGGCTCTAAGACGCTAGAAAGAAGAGGAACGAAGAACCCTTCTCTCTCCCTCTCTTGAAACGGCGAGTAGCGATCAACAGTGCCGAGAGCTTCAACGACAAGAACGTCGTCTTTAGAAAACTGAGAGCCAAGTCCGAGAACAAGGTACGTCTATATCCATTTTTCTTGATTTTACGTAAAGATTTTTGGGAGAATTTTTGCATCTGGTTAGCGTGATCTGATTCAGATCTGGTATTTTTCTGATTTCCTTCTGGGTTTCTTTTTTCAGACATGATTTTATTTCAATTCCAAAAATCCGACGTGGGCGTCCGCTACATATGGGATTTTTTAGTGCATCGATTGCTCAGTCGTTCACTGGAGTCTCGGTGTTCACATCAGCTTTGTCAGGTAATTCTGAATTGCGCTTCCGGTATGGGTTTAAGGATGTCTTGTCCATTTGGCTTTGCTTTTTGTTGGATCTTCGCTTTGGTTGTTTTCGTTTTTGTTTTTCAGCGTTTTCACCATCGATTTTGCTTGGTTTTTCGGCAAGTTGAATTGTTAGAAAACAAATTTTTGCTTATATATATACCATCTGGATTTCGACTCTACGTTTTTGCCTTCTTTGTATTTTCCCTTCTTTGTATTTTCCTCTCACTGGGGTTTCCTGTTGCCCTGGGTTCTCTATTTTGTAGGGCAAGTTGAATTGTTTCAAAACGAAATTAGCTTTTTATGCTTATATATAACATTTGCATCTGGGCTTTATCTTTTTCTCCTCTTTCTATTTTCCTCTTACTTAGGTTTCCTGTTGTGCTGGGTTACGTTTAGATGGAGCTTATATAGGGAAGTTGGTATTTTAGGCATGCCATTATTTGTTAATTTAAATGTTCTGAACCGACTGTAAATTTGGGATGTTATTGCGATTTTCAGAGGGAAATGCATAGTTCAGGGAAGGGTCAACAAGAGGCTTGTGACAATCATCACGGAACTTGTGCGATCTGTTTAAGTAAGATAGTGCTTGAGGAGGCTGCTCTTGTAAAAGGTTGCGAGCACGCCTACTGGTTTGTCTGAATCACATCTTAATTTCTTTACCATTTTAATTGAATATTTGCCTATTTCATGTATATTGCTACCTCTGGGTCATGTATTTCTCTACTCGGGTCAAATGGGTGGTTGTCATGCCGGGAAGTTTATGCAATCCAAAATCGATTTTATAAAACCCGGAGGAATAATTTAGTCCCAAATTGAATAACAACTAGAGGCTGCTGTTTTTCTTTAGTGCTTTGACAATACATTTTGACCTGGATCGGCAGAGCAAGTTTTGTGTGGGATATGTTTTTGGTCCACATTAGATAATTATTTAGAATACTGAATTTTGAAATTTAAAACCATATTTTCATAGTGACGAAGGTTAAAGTGGTTCACTTCACTCTAAGAAAGACAAAGGTCTGGTACCACTTCTGATTTAGCAATCCAGCCACTGTTCAATATTTTAAGATGCCCACAAAAGTATTCGTTGGCGAGTTTAATGGGTGAAAAACATGGATATGCAGTTGAGTTCTACTCATCGGGGAGCTAACTGTATGTCCATAGCACGATTTTTATGACTGGGACTCATGAGCTGTAATATTAAAAAAATTCAATTGTCCCAAGGGAAAGAAACATGGAAGACTAAATGCAAGAATAAATGCATATGATATATTTCTCTTGCCAAATTCATGTGCAGTATAAACGCTGAATGCATATGATATATTTTAGTTGTTTTTTCATGATCCAGTTAACAAAACTTTTATACCAGCCACAGAATAATTGTACAGACGCTCCCGTTGGAGACTTAGGTTTCAATTTCCCTTTCCAGTCATGATAACTGATTAACTGTAAAGTTTCCTCGGAGGATATTGAACTTGTAAGATAGTCTCATCCGTTTTTTAAGAATGATTATCTTATCCCGTAAGGTCTTTAGTTTCAAACTTTTCATGGTTTGTTGCAGGCCCAAAATTTGATGCAGTGGTGTCTACAGTTGTATATTCGTCCAATGATAGATCCTCGACATAGAAATGGTACCTTCTTTAATATATTCACTTTCCCTTTACTTTTTGTTCTTGTGAAATAAAGTTTCATTCACTTTACTCGTGTTGTTTTTCCTCATCTTCTCGAAATCTCTATTTGAAGGCGCTGCAAAATTACTTTCAACTCTGAGAATGGCTGCAAATAATTTCCATGAAAACAATGTTTTGGGTGAGGGTGGGTTTAGGCGACTGTACAATACTTAGTTCAATGATAATGTGCTTGCAGCCATAAAAAGACTTAAGGATTGCAGATTATAGTGGAGAACAGCCGATTAGAGTGGATAGGGGTTTCTGTGATGTTTAATTGGGTTCTGTTATCCCTGTAATTTTTCTTTTGCAGATTGCAGATACTGTTTTTGTAGAAAAGAAAGACACAGCGAAAATTTTGTTTACGCTCTGGAAAGATGATTATTTACATTTGGAGGTAAATTTTATTTCAGAAAGTTCGTCGAGTTTCTTTTGCTTGGTGGATATAGATGAAGTAAAAAACAAAGAACTTCCAAGGGGAAGATTGTCTTGGTCAGATAATATTGTGATGTCCATCCTTTTGTTATTTTGTGTCTGGGTTTTACTATCTTGTTATAGGAATAAATAAACTAATAGTGGAACTACAACTGATCTCATGATGATTTCATCTGTGTTTCCAAAACTGCGAATCAGTAATTTGGAGCATTTTTTCCAGATTGTGATAATTTCTCGTTTTCCTTGCAGAAAATAGTAGCAACTGGAAGCAGACAGGCTCACTTCTTGTTGAGTTAATAAACAAACTCTTTGGGGACATGTTTTAGATCAGATGTACCATGCTGCCTTAAATTTGAGAATACGCACTGCTCTGGAGCAAGAACAAGGAAAATAGGTTTGTATCACGCTGATAGTTATTAGTTCAGTTGTGCCGCTCTCATTTTATTTCTTGAATAGAGTGGGATGTAAAGCTTTATACAATTAAAGAGATTTAATGTGGAGAGGTGGGACACTATTGGCTCTTGACTAATTCACTGATTCCTGATTATTGATTCCTCTTCTTTGCACTCATGCATATCCTATTAGGAAGACAAAAAAACCCTCCTGACCAAGGTATCAATGGTCAGGAGAGCATAAAGAAATTTTGTACACACAAAGAAAGATAATTTGTTGTTAAAATTTCAAACCGCTTCTTCCTGACATTGAACAAAAAGAATTTGGATGGATGATAACTGATAACTAATAGTGAGTGACTTAGAGCTCCTTTAGGTTTAGCTTTGTATTTTTGATATTGAGAATCAAGATTGAGTTGAGAATATTGCGACACGCCGACACCTAGGTGTTTCTTTTAATTCATCTATTTCTTTTCTCTGGTTGGTTCATTCATGCTTTCTGTCCCATAGCACTGCCAAGCAGACTTCCATATATTGTTTTATGCTATGGTGGCCTTCCTTCGGGACATGTAAGCACCAGCTCCCACTTCAGTTGAAAAGCTATCTGATTGTAACAGATAAATGTATGTAATACGAAAAGACGTTCTAAGAGACAGAATTTTCGATCCACTCTCGTATTCTGAGCCCAGCTTGGGGTCATAGATGATGGTTCAGTGAGATACATTTGTGTTGAATGTCAGTCGCAATACTGCTCGGCCTAAAGAGGTTTCTGAGGCTGGTCAGTCACCTAATTGAAATGTATTGAAGTGACTTTTTGTGCAGTGTCTGTATCATAGGGTTCTCTCTTAGGATTTTAAGTCATCTACGACTACGAGATTATTGATGGCCGCTGTCAGTTGTTTCATTTTGTTGTAACCTGTTTATGCTGTTGCTCTCTGTGTTTTTATTCCCGAATAACTTTGGACACCTTGTATTCCATCCACACCAGATTCTTCAATTACCAAATGACAAGCTTGTGGGTGACCTGGAGAAGAAACACTCGCGGCTGAGACAAGCCAGAATTCTGTTAGAATCTTGCCTCATGAAGCTTGATGATGCCATCATGCTCTTCCATGACTTCTGAAGTAAGACCTATACCACTTGGTCCTTTTTCGTACTTTGTTTTGGAATTAAATTTCAGTTGTATCTGGAAGCTGGGTATGTCAAGGAATTTGTCATGGGAAAAGAAAATTTGACAAGATGTACATTAAGTGTGGAACACAGTTTTAGTTTGCTTATAAATACTTATGCTTATGTTTCTAATATTTACATCGTAAATGTTTCTTTTCCATATTTATAGTTAGCAATATACTTAAATACAATGCAAATTATATTTTCTTTATTTCCAAATAGCTTCAGCCCAAATCAATTTTAAAGAGCAAATTGATATTACAAACATTTCACACAACAACCAAAGATGGGCATCAAACTCGTGCTGGGCACGAGCGCCCGTAACTAGTCAATTAAAAAGGGGGAGTGCTCGTACTTCCCCAACAATTAGAATGACCACCCTTTTATTTTTTATTTTTTATTTTTTGTGACGAAGGAACCAGTACTTCAAAGGTGGGCCACTAATTAGACCCACTTTAAGAGTGTAACCCTCCGGATGAGCCGAAGCAACCACCGACCTAACCCACCAGGTAATTCGCAATACCTGCCTAGGAGAGAAATCGAACCCTGCCCACTTAAGAGCAAGGTCTGACACAGTCAGCTTGGACAAGCCCACAGGTGATATTAGAATGACCACCTTTAGGAAGTGCAAATAGAAATTCCCAGCCTACAAAATGATGACGAAATCTGATTAACTTAGTTTGTAGATGTAGATATATTGCTCTTGTTCTTGATAAGCATTTCAAAGACTATTTGTCTTTTAAATTAAGAGAACAAATGGTTGATTTAATGAAATATATGTGGCCATAGCTAGCTAGAAAATGCAATCAAAGTCATCCCATGCAGTCAACTAATAAAAAATTCTTGCGGTCAAATCCGGTCTATCTTGTGGTGATTGTCCCTCGCACCATTCATATTGAATCTCTTTCAACTCCGGGTAGGTGAAAAGCAAAACTGAGTATGATAACAGTGAAAAATCCATTAGCTCCGTCTTTGAATCCTACATTGTCGGATCGCTTTTCCATCAACTCTCCTAAAACTAATTGGTGTTAGGAAGGGTTTCAATTAAGTCTTTTATAGCATTCAACTTCGCACCCGCAAGTCTGTTTTTAGAGCGGTCGCAAGGAGTGGCATTGTGCAACCAAATCCATGAGGACACTCTGGGCCCAACAATCCCTCCCTCACGACGACGCTCCCGCGACTCGAACCCATGATCTCTTGACTCTGATACCACTTGTCGGATCACTTTTCCACCATCTCTCCTAAAACAGACCCTCTAGAAAAAGAAGAAAAATAAAATACAACTTGATAAATGAGGATACATCCAAATATGTGTTTTGTCGTGAAAATTGCCAACAATAAAGACCCCGGGCTATGGACCTTACAATCTCCGGACCCCTTTGGCATTTCCATGACAAAACACACTACACGGAGAAAATCTATCCCCTAACAAAATGTGACCATGTCCTGTAAAGCTGCACACACACGAAAGAAAAACATAATCTGTATAAGCCAAAACATTTCTCCCCTTTTTTGTCACGGAAGAACAAAGGTAGAGATGCCAATGAAAGAACGTAAAGCCATATGAACTAAAATGTGCCACAAACAATAAAAGCCAAAATATACTATAACCAACAATAGTCAAAGAAAGATGCATGTACCCAGTAACATGTGCCCATGAGCCAGCCAATTCAGCAAGAAATGATAAAGCAAGCAATAGGAATAAATAAGGACCAGCATTGTAGGAATCTTTAAATCCTTTTGGGAGAATGAATTTGGGAAGGAATTGGAAGGTACTTAAAATAAAAAAATTTAACAAAAAAAAAACACATGCCTTGAATCTGGTGCACCGTTCCCAATTAAATAAAAAGTAAATGTCGTAAACACGGAAAGAAGTCATTAAAAGAACACTAAATACTTCCCTTTTTTTTACCACGTCTGATTCCCTTTCTTTCTTTCTTTTTTTTTAAATGCATATCCCAGCAGCAGAAGAATGCGTAAAGTAAAGAAACAAAACAGTTGAAATACCTAATAGAGTGCTCAAGCAATTTTCAAATGCTTGGAAGATTAAAAAAATAGTGGAGGTGCCCAACATACACTATTGTGGTATTGTAAAACACGAAAGTATGGATTGCATTTGTATCTATACTCTACCTGTCGTAAATACGTGGTTTTATCGAATATTTTGAGAACTCTAAAGCTACGGGAAGACATGCAGCAGTGGCGTTCAAATTCTAGAAATGCATCAATGTTTTTTTATTGTTCACCCAAAGTCATTTTCAATGGATATTTCCGAGAAAATTTATGACTTTACTCTACGTGCTAGTAGTTTGAAAACGAAAAGAAAAAAATAAAAGAAAACAGCAATTGAACTCTTACCCATTTTAACTCCAACTTGACTATATTATTGGAGCATAAAAAATACACAAACTTGCTAATTCAGCTAATTCTTACACAAATAACAGAATTAACTTCATTATTGGACTGCAAATGGGTTCAAAATTACAGCCAATCAAAGGTCCCACCGTTGCTAAAACAAGTAAAAGTTTCCACGGCTGATTCCGACCTCACAAGCTTTTTTTGATTGGCAAAAAAGATTTTTATTAATCTTTGAAAAGGAAACAAAGATTAAAAGGATCTCGAGCACACCGACAAAAGCCACCCGAGAACTAGACCCAACAAGAAGCCAACCAAAAGAACGACAATCAAAACAAAACTGCAAAAAACCACCCAACTAGCTACAACCAAAACAAACAAAGACGAAAAGGACAGGCCGACACCTAAAAGATCAGCCCGAAAGAAAAGACCAAAGACCAAAAGAACCAAACCTAAAATCGGCAAACCACTGAATTAAAAATCCATAGAAAGAGGCACCTTCCTCGAGCTCATCAACTTCCTCTAAAAAATTTCCTTCCTCCAAGTCATCAAGAGCATTAATCCTTTCCACTCAACCTCCTCCATTTCAACAAATTTCTTTAAATTATAGGTTCTGCCCCCTCGAGATTTAATACCCAACGAGGCCCCCTTATCCATCAAATTACGCGCATCCGTGAAAAAAGAGTTCTTTTTCCGAGTGTCCTTGGCTCTCTCCTCCTGTAGCTGAAGATGCTCTTTTTGACTTCAATCTCTACTAACCTTTGCAAAGCTTCATCATCATTATCATGAAAATGAACATTCCAATTCCTTACCTACAACAATGATGTCTTTAAGCTCATTCATCATTTGCCTTATTCCTCCACCAAATAATATCTTCACTATCAACAGAGGCCAAATGGTTACTATTTCAGCCAGATTAGGATTCTGCACTAACTCCTTCCCATGAGAGGGCTGATGGGGTGCAAGTGCAACTAGGGGTGCACATACACCGCGCTGGGCCGGGTTCGGGCCGGGCTTATACTAGATAATAACGAGACTAGTGCGTTCCCAAGCCCGGCCCATTTATAATCGGGCTTTATTTAATTTGCCCAAGCCCAACCCAAATAAAATTTTAATTTCCCAAACCCGTCCAAGAAGCCCATTTATCTTACTAAAGCATGGTAATATAAACATAAATTAATCAATCACAACGATCACAATTATAATTCACAACCGTAATAATATATTTAAAGTTCTAAGTTGTTACAAAAATATTAAAAACATACCTATAAATTAAAGTGCAATCAAAATATTGAAAAAGTTGGGACTCTCCGATATCCATCAATTTTTATACATAGTATTTAAATAAGAATATTATTTAAATCGGGCCGGGCTGGGCTTCAGAGAAGTTTCCCAAACCCAACCCATTTATTAAACGGGCTTAAAATCTCAACACAGCCCGGCCCTATGGGCCTAAATATTTATCCCAAGCCCTAAAAAAATCGGGCTGGGTTGGGCGGGCTACCGGGCCGGTGTGCACCCCTAGGTGCAACAAGCTGAGCATCCATTTCTTTGTCTAGTCCATTTCCACTGAGATAAGTGGTAGGACAAACTTCCATAGTTGTCGATGTAAATCTAGATTGTAGCCCTATGCAATCACATTTCTCTTCGAAGACCTTGACACTAAAATTTCCGCCATTGACTAATAAATTGATGTATTGGTCAATCTTATGATTACACTTTGTTAAAATCAACAACCTTCCAATTCATAGTTTGATTCTGGTAAAACTGGTCCTGGTAGATGAGCCTGGACGATAGCCCAACCCAAGTTTTACATTTTTGTAGAATCACATTTAGTTTTTGACCTCAACAATGTAAAAGATAAATAAGTTCGTCTGCCTAATGTTTCTTAAAAAAATATCACAAATTTTTGTTGAAAAATTTAATAACCATCCTTTTGGGAGTTTATACAATGCATTGACCCGCCACGGCGAGCACAGGGCCAATTTGCTTGGAGTCCACCACACCACATGATCACTCTGGCCCAATAAACTTGGAAGAACTCTGACCCACTTAATAAAAAGTTTAAGCCTGTAAGTAAGGAGCCATCCAATTATTAAGACCCAACGTTATTCTGTTTTGCAAGCATGTTATTCCCTTAATGTTCACACATGTTCTAACACATCCTACTAAGATATTATGCTTTTACAAAAACTATAGGGCTATTTCAATCGAGGATATCTACGATAATTTTACTAATACAATTTCGTAATATGTATTTGCCTGAAATTGATATCAGCTTTCGTAAATTGTAAAAAACTAGCAAATCTTCACCTAAAAAGGCATCGTATGGTTCATTTAAGCTGAATCAAATAAAAAACATAGCAAAAACATGAATTAAAGATTCATAGCAATTTCTACTGCTAATTGCCCACGTCTTACCAAGACAATATATGTAGCAGTTTCTGTATACTATTTCTGTGCCAAGAAAAATCCAAATATCTTAACAGGAAATAATGTCTATTTAAGGCCCATCTAACTCGTGAGAAATCAAATTAACGAAGTGCAACATAGAGAGGGCTCGGCCCAAGAGAACACAAACCCAAGTAACTAAACCAAGAGCTGGCCGGAGTCAGAATCTTTTGGCTTTTACTCATACAATCTACTCCACATGATAAGTAAGTACCTATACGTACATAATTCTCTTAGGCTTCTTCCCCTATGTAAATCTTGAGGTCCAGATAAACACCAGTTCACCCTCCAGGATTTCGTGTAGATATCAATATTTCCCTGCTATTTGAGCATTCATAAATTAAAACATATTTCAGGTTAGTAATTGAAAACGAGCCACCAAGCGTTTTTCTTCAAGTAAACTGGGATTCTACGTGGTTATATGAATACTGGGATGACTTATGCCATGCATCTTTTATTAGAGTTGGATAAAGATAATGTAGATTATTTTTTACGATTGGATGTGGATGTAGATCATTGGAGAAAGGGGACTAGACAATATCACCCCTCCCTTGAGTATTAGCTAATCCCTCACATGGGACACTTAAATGAGAAAATAATCCATCTTATATAGTCCACTCTTAATCACCCGTCAAACAAATGTCGGTCTGAGGAAAGAGGGGAACATGTGGTCCATCCCTATAGTCCCCCTCCTATCCTGAAATCAAACATAACCAAAATGCCATGCTCGAGCCTCGAATCCTTACAGATAGAGAACAGAGAGTTCAAAGAGTTCCAAGAATGTGTTCAAAGTTCAAACAGTTCCTAGAGATAAAATTTAGAACCTGTCGCAGCTTGTTCTTTAAGGAAATAACCTCGTGCTTCCCCTATCAGCAGGGGTTAGTATTTTTCCTAATGGGTACAAAATCATAGCCAATCAAAATTCCAACCATTAGTCTATCAAGAATATATAGAAGTGTCCATGGCATCAGCCAAAACCTCAAGTTAATTAGTAGCAAATGAATTTAGACGACTGTCAAATAGAATCAAGTTGGTTTTTTTATCTAAAAAGTGCAAAAATTAAATAAGTCAGTCAGCTTAATGTTTCTTAAAAATACCATATCCGGCCAACCAAATAATCCTCCTCTTAAGATTGTAAGCATTTAAAAAAACTATAAGGCTAGGTTTAATATTTACCTTTGGAATGGACACGATAGCCCTCAGTAGGGCTTGGACTTAGTTTTGCATTGATGTGGTTATATTTCAGATTTCAGTTTTGCATTTTTCCTGAAGTATTGAACCTACGATAACCCTCTGTAGACCTTGGACTAAGTTTTACATTTATCTCTGGCACTACTTCCTAGTTCCTAAGTTATATGTACAATATCATGCATACGTTTCATGTCCCACCAGTCCCAGTAACCTAACTGAGACTAAGAAATTAAATGGCTTTCCCTTGTCTGTAAGCACGATGCTTTCAACATGATAATGTGTGTTGTGATGAACAGAATCAATTGAGAACAGGGCTTATGAAAACATGGCATTGATCTCCTTTTCTCATGTTACTTTCGCTACTATTTAGGCTTCAAATACTTCTACAGACTTGCCCAGTAAATGTTAAGACATGTTACACTTTCCAGTTACATTTACCACAGATTGGCTTCTGATTACAGAACAGAATTGTTGAAAATTCACAAGGTCTCCTTTGTTTCAGTAATAGGGAAACTTATTCTTTTAAGTCTTCATTAATTCTGTATTTGTTTATTTTCAGTTGAAGGAAATAGCAGGGAAGTTTCCTACAGAGATGCCGATGATCAGAACACTTGAAGACATTAATGCTCAATTCGGAATATTTTTCCTAAGAACAAATAGAGATGCAATGTCTGAATCCCATTCTTCCTTGCCAGGGGACTTGGCATTTGACCAACGACATGAATCTACTAACAGGCAATATCATAGTAGGAAAATAATTTGGATGTCACAGGAGTTAGTGACCTATCACAAAATGGGGAAGATACTCCATGGCATAGCAATAGATCATCCAACATCAGAGAAGCTTTACATCTAGAAAGCAATGAAAGTGCTGCAAGATCACCGAAATCTCCTAAGAGTGAAGGAAAAAGAGAAGTTATTGAACAATTTCAACCTAGTGTCTATGTAACTCTTGTTCAACTACAAAACGGTAGCAAGATCTTCAAGTGAGTCAGATTCAGTCATTCAGGAACTTATTACTGTCCTCCCATGCTTTTTCTCATTAATGTCTTTCTGTTTCTTTCTCTCTCTCTTTTCCCTTTTTCCTATTTCTTGTTTGAAGATGTCAGGGTGTTATGAATGAGTCGATGACACACACTTACGAAAGGTCTATGAAAGCCGTGCTACAAATTTATGTTTTTTTTTTTGCACGGGTGCTACAAATTTATGTTGCATACACAGATTCACACAATGTTAAATCCGATAAGCATAATCGTGAAGATAGCAATATGATATCAGCATTGTTGCTATCAGCGATGTCTAAAAGTTTAAGATTGAAATGATCATCATGCCAATGATCTTCAAGTGATGTCTGTACAACAATAGCCTATCAATTTTGTTTTTTCATCTCAAATAACTTGGAAAATTTGATCTCAATGTCCCTTCCTCTCTGTCCGCCTAAAATATGAATTTCTCCAGCTTTTTCAGTAGGTCCACCCTATTAACTAGAATTGATCATGTTGCTTTAATGATTAAGAGAGCAAGTATAGAAAATGAATAGTTGGAAACCTTCTGATCCATACAAGTAAATAACCTTTTGACCAGTTGCTATCAATCTGTTCCAGATCAGACCTATCCAGCAAATTTAACGATGTTGTTCTTGAGTAAATTCCTTTGCATTTGGGATACCATGTTCCTGAGCTAAACAGAAAACTCATACCGGTATCATCAAGTGAAGCTAGTTACTTGACAACAGAACACTATTTTGTAAAAAATTACTTTTGCTAGCAATGAAGCGCTCGAGTGACAAATAAATAGATGAGGCAGCTTGGTTTGTGCTCATCATTCATGCGAAACTACTTCCTAGTTAACTACTTGATTTGTGTACTTCCTTGCCTAGATAATGAAGTGGAGGAACACTGATGTAGGCATATTGTCGTTATTACAAAAATTTGTGCATTTTGCTTCCTATTCTTTCTTTCTTTCTTTCATCCTACTGTTTGGATCTCACATCCCCTGATTCAATAGTAAAAGAAGATTTGCGGAGCAGCAGGCAGAAGAATAGTGGATGGGAAACAAAGACGGGCTATTTGAAAGAGGGGAAATTCTTTGAAAGCAATATTCAAGTTGGTTGAGGTAATTAATCGGTTACCTTGACTCAAGAAATACATGAATCGAACTGGTGTCCAACTGTCTAGATGCGCACACGAACACCCCCGAGTCCTAGCTCAGATGCGCACACGAGGGCTGCACGCCGGGGCGCCCGAGTTCGTCCAACATATAGTATTCTTTCGTATGTTACATTTAGTGCATCCTTATTTCAGTTATTCTAATGACAAAGTTCAATTGCTCTCTCTGGCTTTTAAGGACTTGTAATCGTCTCTTTTGGAAGTCAAATTAATAAATAGGATATGTATATCATTTTCGACTTACTTTTATACAAGGGTGTGCACAATTCTCATAGAAAAGAATCCATCTCCATTTTCGTGTTGATTTTCTAACCAAGAAATTTCAAACTGAGGACTTCATTTTGGAGCAGTGCAGACCATGATTGAAGTAAGTTTGACTTTTGCTCGAGTTTCTAAGAGAAGAATGGCATGACATGTTAACATTGACATGGTGGCGATCTTCGTGATCAGAGAAGAGAAAGTACTGGAAGAAAGAACAAAAGTTCTCTTAAAGTGAAAAATTTGTCAGGAGGTTGGTTTTTAGTTATTAGTTTGAGTTTTTGTGTCTTGGGTACCTTTTCATTGTTAGGTTGTGGCCCTTGTGTGGTTTTCCTCTCGAACAAGGTTGAAAATACTCATACTCGCATACCTTTTTTATCACACATCACGTGAGCGTGGAGAATTATGTTGAAAGACCAAGTATCCCTAGCATTGTTTGTTCCATCTCCCTTTCTCCCTTGCCATTTTTCATGACATACAAAGCTCAGTAAAACCATAAAATCCAAATCCCATAATCGGAGAACATAGCATAAAACATACCATTAATTTTCGTACTATAACAATAGCAACTAAAATACCAAGCTATTGGAGAATCCATATAGTTTGACTTTATAGCCAAACACTTCTACAATAAAACATTAAGAAGGGTAAATGCTTAAGTACCAACACGACATTCATTATCTACTTTGGATCAAGTAATATTTCAATTGAACGGGTGCCCAGGTGGCTAGTACTGAGAATATAACCCTCTAAATCCTCGTCGCAACATATTAAAGTCATCTCATCGTCATCATCTTTGTAACTGATGTAATAAGTAGCAGCATCGAGTTGCAGCCTCTTTTTCAGTTCTTGTTCTAGCTCTACCTTTCGCCACGGCGAAGACAGTTGAAACTTTATTCTTAATCCTTTATACTTAGCCTTTACAGTCACTTTACTTGTATCACTGGTAGCCGAGATTTGATTAGAAGGCAGGAGCTTATCAGAATTCAATTGTGGGATTCCCTCTTGATCAACAACTACGGGAGACTCGTTGGGGTGACATTGACCGATAAGCTTGGGCTCTTCATGAGGTGGCCATCTGTGGATATTATAATCCCGACAGATTCGCTTCAATGTAGATCGGCTAACTAGAAAAAAAAATACTAATGAAATGAAGAACCCAAAAGCTCAAAATTCTTCGAAGTGAGTAAGTTCGATCTACATATCCATCTCCATTTTGCAGACTTCAAAATTTAGTCTTATTTCGGAAGATACATTCAAAGCTCAATAATTTTATACCAAAATAACTTCAACCCATATTTACAATTTGGACACCCACAAAAGATATCTTTGAGTAAAAAAAATTTGCATCCAGAGCATATCGTAATTCACTTTCACAAACAATCATTCTGGATTTTTTTTCCCTTTCCCCTTTGCAAATGACTATGTCTAGGACTCGGCGGCAAGTCCAGGACTAATTCATGGCCGGGGATATATTGCCTTCTTTTCTTTTTTTTTTTTTGGGTACAACGGAAGTTCTATATTGCCTTCATTTACCAGGTTAATTCTGAGCCTAACCCCTACAGGAAGCAATTCGAGGGAGAGCGAGGACTAAATATCAACAATTTCCCCTTCAAGATTCAAATTGAGACCTGTCCAAGAGCACACATTCTCATTTCTAAGAGCCATTTATTTCTTTTACGAATCCAAATTTCCTTCCAAAATTTAAAAAATTCATTTCTCTATCTTTTTGACACAATGCATGAAGTACACATATCATTTTAAAAGAATTTTCAATACGTTTTCAACTGGGGTTTCTTTTCTTTTCTCTTTTTTTTTTTGGGTATATTTTTGTGTTCAGTCTCCAATTTCAAGTTCCTATACAGAGAATGATTCCAGTCTGAAGATTTTATGAAAATAGGCTACTAAAATGAGTCTATCCAGTTGAGATTTTCAATTCTTGGAGAAGTGTATGTATGCGTACCGTTGAGATGCCTTGCAGCGTCTTTAAGATGCATTTCCTTAGTTTGTAATATTTCCTCCAAAGGAATTACATTTCTAACTCTTGTAGTTTTCTTGTTTCCTCTCTCTGCTCTTGGGCTCTTTTCCTTTCTGTTCCTCTTTCCAAAACAATGCAACCGAACCTCTGCCATTTCATCTTCGTTTGTTACCTCACCCCTAATTCCAACTACCTCAACTTCATCATTGCCCAAATCCTCATCCAGGTGCTCTTGTCCAGCTGTCGGCAAAACTAGCGGAGACGAAATTTCATTTACAAGAACACTATTTGTGTGAACAGCAGCCACCAGGGCTTGATTGGGAGGTAGAGTATCAGAATTCCACAGCTGGATATCCTCTTGATCAACGAGCATGGGAGTTATGTTGGCGTGAGGCGGCCATATATGGATACCATGCTCCCGACAAGCATACTCCAGTGTAGATTGGCCAAGTACAATAAGGAAGAATTAAAAGCTCATTATTTTTCTACCAAAGCAATTCCAACCCACATTTCCAATTTCTAGGTCACAAAAATAGCATACACAATTTACATTCACAAATTACCAGCAATTCTCAATTCTTATGCATGTTTCGAAAATATGCGGGGCATTGTTTTCAAATATAGCATCTAAAAATGAGATCTTCGATTGTGAACACCCAATACAGAGCAATAGAGCATGATAGAAACTTTTTGTACCATTTTTGGCATTTAAAAAAAAAAAAAATAGCAAAATGACAAGTAGGCCCGGTTCATAGTGAACAAAAAGTCAAAATCCAAAGGGCCCGTATTGCTTGTAAACGGGAAAGTCGAAGTTGATCAACTCGAAGTGCTAAAAGATCAATGGTGGAGACCAATTGCAACATGACAAGAGAAAACCGGATCTGTTATTCAGCAACCAATTCCTATATTTCAGGGTAGTTGAGATTTTTTAGGGTATGGTTGTATTCCCTAACAGATCCTCATGGTATATCCAGGGAATATTCTTCATATTTTCTTGGATTTTATACATTACAAGGTTAAATACACGAGGATTTGGTCATAAATGCCACGTGGTACTCAATTAAGCAAGTTACAATCGAAGATGGTCAAAGGGATGAGCAAAATCAGGGAATATGCCGTGAAAAGTAGGAAGCACTCAAGCTTTTGACCAATTCAAAGGGCCACGTGGCAACCATCAGGGGACTTCGGTTTGCAATCAACGTCTACAATGGATACGAGTTCCTAGAAGTAAAAGGAAGTGGTTTGGAGACATGGGATACGTGTCGCATTCTCAGAGCCTAATTCAGGGGACAACTGGCAGCTTTTCAGGGTATTTTGGAGGGAATTTTCTCCACTATTTGATACTAACAACGGCTATAAGGATAGTTTTGCTACGTGGATGTTATGTGAGGGTATTTTGGGGGGAATTTTCTCCATTATCTAATATTTACAACGGCTATAAGGATAGTTTTGTTATGTGGAAGTTATATGAGCCGTGAATATAGTCAAAATGGTTCGTGCAAAGGGGGAAGTACGACTAGGCTCTGGAATAGGAATTATGCCCGTTTTTTGCCATTTTTAAGGGGACACGTGGCATCAATCAGAGTCTTTGCTGCAAATATAATGGCTGGGCATAGTTCAAGCTTTTTGGAACAAGTGTGAGCAGTTTTAAAAGAATTTGAAGCATGGCCCACTTGACACACTTTCAGGGCCTTATTGTGCTATTTTTTAGGGCAGTCACTGCCATCAAAAGAGGAAAATGGGGCAGACCAATAGCTCCACGCCTCAAGACTCAATGTCTTTTCATTTCTTACGGTTTTTTTTTTTAACTTTATCTACTTTCCAAGCTTCTAATTATGACATTAGCAAGCTTTTATCCCTTTATTTTTCTTTTCCAATTTCCGCAACTCCGATGTTGTGATGACGATAATGGAGAATCTCGAGTATTTTCCATCTTTTCGGCATTACAAGATTCAAGCACCGGCTCGTAGTTTTCACAAGTGGCAAGCTTCTAATTCCAATATTAGCAAGCTTTTACCCTTTTGTTATCACTTTATCTCCGATAATACAAGTAATGTTTGGTTCGTTCAGTTCTGCATGCAATCATTCACTGAATTTGAAGTCGTTAACATGCAAGGCAACCTCGGACCACTTTCACAACCTTCCGAAAGGGTTGTAAAGCAATTGTTTGTTGATAAGTCAGAATTAGGCTTTGTAGCCTTATTCATGGTAATACTAACGTCACGGTCTTGGCATGCCCTACATCCATATATTCACCATTCCCTGCCTAGGGGAGTGACTGTACCCTGCATTGTTTTCCATAGAATCCCCTGCGGTATTATTTTTTTGGGAAATAGAAACTAAAAGGGTTTATACGTTTTAGTCGGAGAAAACTATGATCGAAGAAATTTATATTACTATGTAAATTGACAATATAGTTGAGCACGAATCTAGATTACACATTTGTGTGGGGTCTACATACTTGGGAGTGGCTCAAGGGCCGGCCCAAAGATTTTTAGTCCCAAGGCTTAATCTAAAAATTATGCCCTTAAGAGTAAACACTGAAAGAATTTTTGCTGCAACAATCACAATGCAAGAAACCCAAAGCAATATAAAATTCTAATAATTATTATATAAGAACACAAAATACAAAGTCTCCAAATACATATCATCTCAAGGACGTAATAGTATCGCTTCAATATTACTCGGGTTGTATTTCTAGAACCAAAGATATAAATTAAACTTGTATAATCCACCTCTACCAACAAGTCAATTTAAGTCGTAACGAGTCCTACTCCTAAATTTGGCTTTTATTTTTTATTTTAGTTGCCTTTTTTTTTTATTTTATTGTGGGTCTTATATTGGGCCTTTAGGCCTAATAGACATGCTGTAAAAGTTAATTTGTTATGTGTTTTATTTTGGGCCTTTACGGCAAATGGACTTTTTTTGTTTATGCCTTTTTTCTTTTTCCTGTTGTGCTATAAAGACCTATGCTCAAGTCTAATAGTAAAAACGATGGGGTTGCCCCTATTTTTTTTAGTATTTTGATTGCCCAAGGCCAAGCCCTCTTGGGCCTTGGGGTTGGGCTAGCCTTCAGTGGATCTCACACATTTGTGTGGTTCACATTCGTGCTCAACAATGCCCCAGGGGCATTGAAAATTTTCTCGAGAAAATGTATTCTTCTGAGTTGTATGTATATAAATAGGATTTCACTTAATTCAAAGCAAGCGGTTATAGTTTTTCATGGGAGAGAGTACTCCTCTAAATTTATACATTATGTAGCTATCTATAATTTTATTTTTAATTTTTTTGAAAAAGATTATTTGTTGATTAATGTAAAACCATTTGCTCTAAATCAATTGAACTTTGAATTCACTAATGACGCTATGAAGAATAATTTATAGAGTCGCCAGTCGCCACTGCACGCAATGAATATTTTGAATTATTTTGTTGAATGTAAACAAATTAAAATCTTATATAATGGATGCAAGAAGATATACCGTGCCATGCTAGAAAATATTCTGAAACATGAAGGGACTTTGTTAATTTCATTATGCGGGCATAACTAATACTCTAATTACTGCTAAACAAGAAGAGCGATACATCAATGAGCATGGAGTACAATCTTATAACGTTTGTGTTTTTTTAGAATATTAGTGCTATTTAGGTGATGCTTTTGAAACCTTGTACTGTTGTGCTGTCGCAACCGTTCCAACTGCCAGTTCCAACTGCCTCAACTCCACCATTCCCTGTGGTCTCGCTGCACCCCAATTCAATATCCCCGTCTGATTCCGATTCATCACAGTTTCTAATCACAACCATTGTCACAGTCACCAAATTCAACGTGCGAAAAACACACACTTGATTGAGAGTATATTTCGGCCCGATCAAAAGAAGAAACTTGACTTGATAGTAATCTGAAAATGGATGAAAACCCAAGTGAAAAATGAAGTGGAACAAGACCCGGATCCAAATTTGGTCCGACAGTGAGGAAAACACAAGCGAATTCTTCGAATCTGGGATTGACAAAAAGAAACTGAACAGGACACAAAAGGCAATATGAATTTGGAGGGAGGGATCCCTGCTAAACCGCTAACATAAATCAATTGATCGAGAGACAGAGATGATAGCGCGAGAAAGTGAACGGGTTCAGTGAGGAGAAAAGAGAAAGCAAATGGAAATTGTTCATTCTGGAAATGGTAGTCCAGTACAGCCCCTTTTATATGGGTTCGGTGAGACAGAGAAACGAAAAGAACTGTATTATCTACTAGTTTCGCGCCGTCTTTTGTTCCTGTATTATCTTCTTTAATTCTTGCTCCTCACAATTGTTGACTTACGTTCTGAGCTCTCTTGATTCCAAAAGGTTCAGAAAGACAACCGTCAGAGTATGTGTGATACATGGGGCATGACAATAACAATACCCAACTTCATTATTGTCCGTGGACCATCATGTCCAAATCGGTGGACGTCAAAATAGAAAGTTCTCAGAAACGAAATGACATAGGATTGATTTTCTTTCACTTACATAATTCTGTATTTTTTATTTTTGGCCAGAAGAAAAAAAATGTATTAATCAACCAATCCAAACAAATACAACACCTATAAAAAAAGAGAAAAATACAGTAATTAAAAACAAAAAGGAAAAAAAAAAAAAGGAACCGCCTGAGCCTGTCGTCGCTGCTATCACGCGGAGCCGCTGCCGCCAGAGACAGAGCCAGGATTTTGGCGTAGGGGGGATGAATATATACAATAAAAAAAATTAAAATTAAGACAACGATATGAATTTTTACTAACTCAAAATATATATGTATGTATGTATACGAAATAACACCAATACATATGAAACTAAACATGTTTCTAATATCAACTTAGATTGCAAAATGTATTAACGTCTATCTAATCTTATCTAGTTTTTACTGAAATTAGGCATCTTGAACTGTGCTCGACTCTCTTTCTTGTTATTAAAAGCATCAATGATAGAGTCTGTGTCCACCCCTCGAGTAATATCTTTCTCAATAGAAGTGATCAAGATATTTGCTAAATAATCATCCTCCATCCTATTGTGAAGTCTTGTTTTCACACATTTCATAGCAGAAAATGCACGTTCCGTTGTAGCCGTTGAAACATGCAAAGTTAATATAAGCTGAATCAACCTATCGAAAAGATGATATATCGTGCACTTTCTTGTCTTCGCCAACAATCACTCAACTTTGAAATCGTTGACAGATTATGGAACTCAGGATGCCTAGCCACATCAAGCTTATAATTTTGAAATTTATATCTCAAGTGGTACTTTTCTTGCTCAGTGAAATCCATTGGATAATCCTTCTTTGCAAGCTTGCAAGTATTTTCAATGTTGAATGATCTGAAGCCATCGCAGTGATCTAAAGATGCGCTGAGAATGAGCATTGTATATTCCTTAAGACGAGTGTTCAATTCTTGCAATTGAGAATCGACTGTTTTGGGAGCCCTCAATTTCTTTCGCCTTCACTTTGATGTCCACAGACCACGTTAAATAGTTTTTGACTTCCGAAATTTCATTGAGCCTTAGTTTTTAAAAGTGAACGGGGCCTTCAGTCTGGCCCTGAAGTGAGTTGGGTTATAAATTTCGGGCGTTGTTTTGTTTAAAAGAATTGTAATTAAGCCTCATTAAAACCATTTTAGTACAAAGTTTTCATAGCTTGATAAATATTAAAGCTGTTACAATTTTTTTTTTTTTTACGAAAAACGGAGGGGGGGAGGACTATATAGTTTGATGATAAATATATATTTTTTCAATGTTATAGTACGGATTTTTTAAGACGTAGGGGGGGCAATTGCCCCTACTAGCCCCCCCTGGCTCCATCCTTGGTTGCCGCTATCACACAGAGCCGCTGCCGCTATCGGTGTAGCATGATCTCCTTCTTTCACCTATTTCTTTAAGTAGCTTAGGTCACTTGACTTTTTAGATTTTGTCTTTATTCCAAAAAAAAAATAAGAAAAACGCATGTCTGTTTTGTGTCAATTTTTTTTGGATTATTAACTTGTCTCGACGAGAGGAATTACAAACGTAAATTTTTTTACTGGAACCCACACGGTACCTCAACACCCTCATACGTCACATTTATGAGAACTCAATACAATGTGTGATGGATAAGGGTGTGAGAAAACCATATGCCGATGCTCCAATACCATAGAATAATTGGTCACACTAAAAAAAAAAAAAAGTTGAGACCTTACGAAGATGGGTTTTAGTCCAACCTGTTTATAGTCTCTTTCGAGTCTAAAGTTAAAAATCATTCACTTCTTAGATCTCAAAACATAAGCAGACGAATTGAGAGTCTGCCCCAGCGTGTACTTTTGTGCATTCTGTACAGGAATGAATTGACATCAATTTTCGTGGAAAATTATGCCATGCTGCAAGATCTGACCGTCCATTCAATGAATTCTGCCATGCTGCAAAATTAAGCGAAGAATCTATCAAACTCTTACCGATATCCGATTGAGCTGGTTTTTACTGGGATCCTTAAACAAAACATTTTAAACAAATTGAACGGTTTCGATCATTTGTATGAAATCCTGGAATGCGTCACAACGCGATGTGCAATTGGTATATACTAATGGTCCTGATTCTACAGATCAATCGAACGGTTAAAAATTTTAAGGTACCAGTGTCGTTTCCTTCAAAAAAATTGACAAATGCGTCCGTGCCTTTTCCATTTAAGAGCCAAAATCTACTAAGAATATCATTGAAAAATCCTTGAAATTGAAATTAACCATATGAATGACACAAAAAAAAAAAAAAGAAATTAACCATACAAAAATATGAATTAGAAACAATCAAAAGGGGCGTTTGGAAAGTTCATTTTTAATCTTTCATTTTCTACCATTTGACTTTTTGGCTTTTTGAATTCTAGTTAGAATGTATTTTGAATATAGTAAAGTGTTTGGGAGAAATGCGCACGATGTATTTTGCGACAGGAATAGTGTTTGAGAGATATGAGCAGAATACAAGTCCTTTGATTAACCAAAATGAGAAAAGAGAAAAATGAGAAATTAAAAAACTCCTCCCACCCATTTTGCTCTTTAAATCAAAACATATTTGGACAAAATGAGTTTTCCGTTTTAAAGTCAAACAATCAAAACTCAAAATGAAAAAATAAAAAACATGAAAAATAGATTGCCAAGTAGGCCCAAAGAGTGAAATGCCCTGCACGAGCAAATTTCAACTCCGTGTAAGCCGGGTGGCAACTGGAAACGGTGTTTTTCGTTTCATGCGTTGATTAGTCGCTATCAGGGAACCAAATACGTAGAATCGTCGGGGATGCTCCGCAGAATTTTCTTTCCTCTTTCCACGGTTGCCTCTCTTTCCGACAGTTTCTCTACCGATTTTAGAACTCTGTAGTTGGTCACGTCCATCTAGTTGCACGACATCTATGTTGGATAATTTTCAAAATAAAATTATAAGTAAACTAGTTTTTTAGTTTTTTCCTAAAGGGGCCCATGCATTTGTTTGGGAATGCACCTAATGGTGTCATTAGCACACCTCTTCGGACTTATGGCAATGTTTGAGTGAACTGTTGTCTAGAACCATTGTGCATTGTTTGAACAAAGAGGTACCTTAATGCATTGTTTTTATGGAACCTGGGGGGTGTTGTGCAGCCCCGTGGCGTCGCTGCGCAGGCATTTTTTCGACGATCGGAGACGTTCACCGCGTAGACCTTGTCGAATACTACAAGTGTGTCAAAAATCAACTTGATCGGATATCTTTTAGTGCCTCATCGGAACACAAATATCATGAAAAAGTGGTTTTTATCTAGTGTTTGTGTCCATTTGTGTTCCATTTGTTTTCAAAGTATTTGTGTTCCGATAACCTAGTTAAAGATATCCGATCAAGTTAATTTTTTGCATACTTGTAGTACTCGACGAGGTCTACGCGATGAACGTCTCCGATTGTCGAAAAAATGCCGGCGCGGCAGCGCCACGGAGCTGCACAGCACTGTGCTGTGCATGGGATGCACAGCACCCCTCAGTCCTGTTTTTATTCGGACAAGTGATAGTTGAACAAAGAGTTACAATTATGCATTGTGACTTTTCCAAAAGTCACCAATGGTGACTGTACGGGCACCATTTGGTTGCTATTTAAGGGATCAAATCCCATGGGTCGGTGACATAGGAAAAATCGGTTCAGTGCTATTCCGTTAGTTTCCGTTTTTATACCCCGCTTCCGTTTTTATACCCCGCTTCCTTGGCATTATCATATTACAAAATACATTAGGTGTTCTTGGTTTGGTCAGTTCGTACATAATCTGAGCCAAACAATATTGATTGGGTTACATTGTATCAGAAGGCAAAATTTTCATTACTCCGTTGTACGTGGTTCAATCCAGAAGGGGGAAAATATTGCCTAAAAGATAACGTTCCTAGAACGTGCCTTGCAGCTTTGCGATTCGATTTTTGTGTTTCTTTTCCGTTTCAATATCCAAATTTTTCCAACAATCTAACCGTGCTGCAGAGCCCTCGACTATAGGTGTGTCATAGACACTTGGTTTGTGTCAGTCGGTTTCTCTACGAAACCTTTGTCGATAGTGGAACTACCGAGACGGCTGAAGATTGACCAGGCACAAATTAATGATTATGTTTTTTTGTCTTTCCTGTTTGTCATTTATTTTTTAGCTGTATTTGCTTACATTTTGTATCCGGTAGCAATTTGTTTAATGAAATTTTCTCTCGTTCTACAATAAAATAAAATAAAACAACAAAGGAAACCAAGATTTTTTTTTTTTGTCATTCGTCATTCCTAATCTATTATTATATGGGGGGAGGGGGGAATGTGACTCGATCCTGGAATGCAGTGTGGGGGCATCCAAGAGCTCTACCGCATGAACTAGCCACCACTTACAAGGAAACCAAGATTGGAAAGTGGAAGTCTGACATTACTGGGAAAAAAAAGAAGAAAATTGTGTACTTTTATTGTCCATCCACTCGGATGACAATAAGCTAAAAAAAAAAAAACCCACAAATTCTAGTGTACTTATTTTTATACTTTTTAACATATATTCACACATTTTTATAGACTTTTCACTCCTTTCAATATAAGGGCGGAGGTAAGCTAGGTCTGAGGTGGACTGTAGCCCAGGCGAGCTTGCAAAATAAGTAAATAAATAAATATGTAAAATTTAGACCCGTTGAGCTTGCAAGTTTTAATTAGTCCACCCCAAAATTTTCAGCCCAGCCCAACCGGATCAACCCAGCAGTTCAACTATCAAACCATTCGAACCGGCCTGTTATTATCAATTGGAGGGCTCCAGTGATATGTACCAGCTTTTTTGTAAAAAAATAAATAGAGAGAAAATAGAGAATAGAAAAAAGATTAGATCAGAGACCGAAAGCTGATAGCTCTGCTTGGATTCATCTTCAATATGCAGATTTTTAAACCTCTTCAAAACTCTGGTCCATCTTTTTTGACTAACATTTTTCGATCGAAGCCAAACTCGCACCGGTTGGAGAAAGATCTGATGTTGGGTAAGCAGAGAGTTTTGCTCTCATTTCTTCCTTCAAGCCTCTGAGACAAGAGAAGGGCTTGGGGAAGAAGAAAAGGAGTTTTGTTCTACTGAGATGAAAAAATGACTTCGGGAACAAGAAAACGTTTTTCTTTGTTTGAACGATGTAAAATAATTTTAAGAGTTTTAGTTTAGTTTAGTTTTGGAGATATGGATGATGAGTGGAGAGAGATAAAGAGAGAAATGAGGGTAATGATTATAAAACAAAACTAAAACTAAATTAAACCATGAAATGAACAATACCTTAACTTTTTTCAAGATCTTGAACGTGAAGGAAGAAACGAGATGATGTAGGCAACACATAATGAAGGACCGAAAATTGCATGTACACTCCTATATGACACACACCACCACAGTTTTGTTTATCCAAGTCCAAAATTCTTGGGAATTGATATCGGCATTCCCATTTTCTCCGTTACACTAATTTCTTTTGTCTTTACATATAAAATGCAAGAGTAAATTAACCTAATAAGGACAAAAAAAAAAAAAAAGGGAGTGTTAATAGAGAAAATGGGAGCGTCAAAATAACAATTCCCAAGTTCTATTGTGTTGTTTTTCTTTTCATTGTAGGAAATTAAATTATGACGGAGTTTTCAGACTATATCTTCCATTCACTTGTGAGACTTCAGATTTGTAAGCATTCCCTTATTATGCAGAGCACTGGTGGGTGTGCTTAGTTATTTATGTTAAATACAGGCTTAGTTTTGTATGTTAAATGCAAGGCACTTGCAGGTGTGCTTAGTTTTGTATGTTAAATGTAGAGCACTAGCGGGTGTGCTTATTAAATTGATTTATAAAATATCGTAACGTACAACTTAATTAGTCTACGTTCTTGTACTTTTCTTTTGAACATTTACGTATTTATGTACAAGTTTTTTGGACATTATTTATAAAGCTCTTTTTGATATATATATATATAGAGTCCACTTCCGGTCCAAACTCCCTTATTTTGTTAAGTTCCGGACCTCATTGATCCCGATCGAATTTCGACGATCCGAACCGTCCAATGTGTTTAAAAGGTGTTTTTTAGGGTCCTCGCGAGAAATCATCAAAAAAAAATACCGGGAAGGGCTTGATCCGAGCCGTTTTTCACAAAACTATGCCGTTTTGCGCGAGGACCCTAAAAAACACCTTTTAAACACATTGGACGGTTCGGATCGTCGAAATTCGATCGGGATCAATGAGGTCCGTAACTTAAGAAAATCCGGGAGTTTGGAGGTGAAGTTCGGTGTATATATATCTATATATATATATATATATATATATATATATATATATATATATATATATATATATATATATATATATATATATATATATATATATATATAATAGTAGTTTTTACTAAATTTTTGTCAGCCTAGGGTAGAATAATGTCCTCGCTCCGTCCTTGCTTTAGGTGAACATAAACTACCTCTTAGTTCCCTAAACTAGAGGAACAAATAAATAGACGAGGTGTTTTGGTTAGTGCCCTTCATTTACGTGAAACTATTTCCTAGTTAACAACAGGATTTGTGTACTTCCTTGCCTAGATAAAGAAGTAGAGGTACACTGATGTAGGCATATTGTCGTTATTACAAAAATTTGAGCTTTTTGCTTCCTATTGTTTCTTTTCCTCCTGTCTGGATCTCACATCCTCTGATTCAACAGTAAAAGAAGATTTGTGGAGCAGCAGGCAGATGGTGGATGGGAAACAAAGACAGGCTATACTTAAAAACTACAATCCGCCGGTGGCAAATAGTGCCTCAACTGGATCATCCACAGCTCCAACTGATTCTGATGAGAATGATAAGGTAGCCCCATCTTCTTGATCTTGGTTTTGAGGCTTAGTCTTCTCCAATCAAACCCTGACAAGTTGAAGTAGGAATAGTAAACCGGCTACTATTAACATGGGTCGACACAAGGATCACCCTTTTATGAGGGCAATGAAGCAAATCGGATAGTTTTGTTCCTGATTGACTTTCTTGAGTAGGGTGGCACAACATGATTCCTTCTTAACAATCATATGGAGGTGATTTTCGTGTTCGGAGAAGAGAAGGTATCAAAAGAAGGAAAGTTTATTGACCTAGAAGCAGACAAATGTTGCCTGTAATTTTCTTTTTTATTTAATTTCTCCTGGGGAGTGCAACAGGAATCAACCAAAAGCCGCCATGGGAGTAGGAATTGTGTTACAAGACAATGGCTATTGCCTTGTTGTATTATTGATTTTAGGTTAAATTCCGTGGACACCCCCTCATCTATTCCAATTTTCTTAGAACACCCCTTAACCTTTAAAAACGTCCATACACATCCCCTCATCTTTCACCGTTTCCCATCTGCACCCCTTCTGTTAAAGTTTTGTTTGTATTTGCTAGAATATCATATTTATAAGGCAAAATTTCCTCTCTCTCTCTCTCTCTCTCTCTCTCGTGTATAATCCTTACACATGTAATAATCTTATGGCCTCCACCAAATAGGTGTAATGATCTTCTCCTTTCCAACCCAATAATCCTTCACCCTAAATTCAGTTCGTACCCACCGCCCCCTATTCCCAGAATTCATCTTCGATCGCCAACACCCACCTACCCCACCACTGCCACCAGCAATCAGAGTAACAACAACAGTAGCAGGCGGCGGGCAAGCTAGCTCTACAGAAAACCATGATTTGGCGCCGGGGGGGGGGGATTGTGACACCGGTCAAGGGGAGAGGCAGCAGCGAGGAGGAGGGTAGGGTGGGCAAGGAAGAAGAATGGAAAACAAAGAAAATGGGGCTTGAGATGGTATCAGTGTTGTAGAGGAGGATAGGCTCTAAGTGAGCCTAGCACCAAGCCCCTTTTCCCTTAATCGCTTTCGTCCGTACCATTACTAAACCTTCCTACCTCTTGTACACTGCCTTCGTCACCGCCTCCTCTGCTGATACCCCCCCTTGACCGGTGTCAAAGTCGCAATGGTTGAATTAGTTGCCGCCATTGTCACAGTCGTGTGTACGGCAAAGAAATGGATATAGGAGTTTGTTTTCGGTTTCAAGGGGTGCTGAGACATTTGTGTGCCATTTCACATATTGGAGGTTAGGATCTATACATTGAGGCGGGGAGGACCGTCGGCAAATGCCGGTGCTTGAATCCGACGGGGGTCCATGCAAATGTCTGAGGAGAAGTGCAGTGAGAGTCGAGAGGGAAGGAGAAGGGGGTATTTTCTATAAGTTATTTTTTAAATGAGGGTGAAATAGTCATTTCCCTTACTCCGTTAACGGAACTTTAACAGAAGGGGTGAAGATGGGAAACGGTGAAAGATGAGGGGGTGTGTATGGACGTTTTTAAAGGTTAGGGAGTGTTCTAAGAAAATTGGAATAGATGAGGGGGTGTCCATGGAATTTAACCTTTATTTTATTGGTATTTGTCAGAGATTAGTTTTAGTAATCGCTTTTTTGTTTTGTTTACCTTTGTATGATTATGTTGTGGTCCTTAGGTGCTTAAGCTATCGGATAGAGACGAAAATACTCCATTCTCACAGGGCATTTGAATCCCACATCAAGTGTTACTGTCAGCTACGGCTACTTTGACTCAAGAAATACATCAATCGAACTGGTGCCCAGCAATCTAGAATTGGATTTGTATTCCTCTAAATCTTTGGCACAAGCTGTTAAAATCAGCTCAACTCAGTTCTTACCTTTGTACTTGATGTAATAAGTTCTAACCTCCTTTGCCCTTGTTGTAGCTCTGCATTCCCCATGGCCTTGACAACCGAAACTTACTGTATTATCGTTGCGATATTTATTTTTGTAGTCACGCTACTTGTGGAAGGCAACAAAAGTTTAGCTAACCTAGAAGTAGACAAATCTTGTCTGTAATTTAGTCAGTTATTTGATTACTTATTCTTTCGAGATGTGCTACTTCTCAAACTTTCGTGTGGAGTGAAAAATTTGTCAGAGGTTTGTTTTAGTTATTGGTTTGAGTTTTTGTGTCTTGGTTACCTTTACGTCATTAGATTGTGGTCCTTGTGTGGTTTTTCTCTCGAACAAGGTTGAAAATATTCACTCACATAACTTTTCGATCACACATCAAGTGTTATGGTGAGATCCACGAACCACGTGAGCGTGGAAAATTCTAATGAAAGACTAAGTATCCCTACCATTATATATTGTTGTTCTTTCTCCCTTACCATTCTTCATCACAAACAAAGCTGAACAAAACTAGAAAATCCAAAAACCATAATCGAAGAACACAGCGTAAAATGTACCATTAATTCGAAGCACTACATTTTCAGACTATAACAATAGCAATTAAAATACCAAGCTATCGGAGAATTTCTAAATGCACTTCTCTTGTGCAATAGATGCGAACAAGATAACCAAACACTTCTACAATACAAAAGGAGGGGGTAAATGCTTAAGTACCGAGATTAAAGTTGGTCAACGCGAACTTCATGAGCTACTTTTTGGCTCAAAAATACCTCAATCGAATGGGTGCCTAGCGGGCTGGAACTGGAGATACAATCCTTTAAATCCTCATCGCAAGCTATTAAAGTCAACCCATCGTCCTCATCTTTGTATTTGATATAATAAGTTCCAGCGTCGAGTTGCAACCTTTTCTTCACTTCTTGTTCCAGCTCTACCATTCGCCACGGCAAAGACAACCGAAACTTTATTCTTATGTCTTCATAATTTGCCCTTACAGTCACACTATGTGTATTATCAATTGAAGCTGAGACTTGATTAGCAGGCAGCGGCATATTAGATTTCAATGGTGGGATCCGCTCTCGATCAACAATTGCGGGAGATTCGTCGGGGTGAGATTGACCGATACGCTTGTGTTCATCACGAGGTGGCCATCTAGAAATATTATAATCCCGACAGATACGCTTCAATGTAGATCGGCTAACTGCAAAAAAAATTTGGAATCCAAAAGCTAAAATTGTATCTACACCTCCATCTCGACTTCAAAATTTAGTCTTATTTCAAAATATTTCAAAATGTACATTTAGAGCCTATCACTATTCACAAACACCCTATGTCTAAGAACAAATCCTAATGTCTATCTCTAGTCTCAACCTTTTAAAGATTCAATTCTTTCATTTTGGGAACTCAAATTCTTCTGAAATATATATGGGATATTGATATCATTTTCAAAGTAATTACTGCACTTGATGAAAAAAAAAGTACTTACTACAGTTTTGATGATACCTATATTTCAGACAGGTTAGATGTACATAGACTAGGTTATACAATTTCTCATATATAAATAAATGGATATTGAATCTCCATTTTCAGGGTGATAAGGTGAACATGGGCCGGATTAGTTCCGTTAATTTTGTGCTGAATTAAAAACCAAACCAATACATACTAATTTAATATTTCAAGAACCAAACCTATCCATCCTATTCATGAAAACGATGAACCGAACCAATCCAAACCATTTGACTACGGTAGGATTCTATTATTGAATAGTTGTCGGTTTTAAGCTGAGATATCATACTTATGAATCATTTATACCACCTTGAAATTGCATCAAATGACAAGCAAAGTCTATCCACTTGGAAATATCAAGCAAATATATTACCAACAAAATTGAGAATTTCGTTTCTTGAAGAAGTGTATTTGCGTGTACCTTTGAGTTCCATTGCAGCATCTTCAATACACATATGGCTATACGTTAAGATCTCTTCCAAAGGAATTTTAATTCGAACTCCACCTCTCTCTCCTCCTGAGGCCTTCTCATTCTTTCGCATTTCAACTTCCTCTGTTCCCACGCCCCTCATTCCAACTTCATCAACTTTATCATTGCTGGAATCCTTATCTGGTTTATCTTGTCGAACTATAGGCAAAAACTGCTGCGGTGTAGTTTCTTCTGCAACACTATTTATGTCAATAGCAACCATCAAGGCTTGATCAGAAAGCAGAGTATCAGAAGTCAACGGTGCTGATTCCTCTTCATCGACAACCGCAGGAGTTTCGTGTATATCACGGGGTGGCCATCTTTTGATACAGTTCTCCCGACAAGCACGCTTCAGTGCAGATGGGCTAACTGCAATAAGGAAGAATTTAAAAACTCAATATTTTTCAACAAAGCAACTCCAACCCACGTCGTTTCCGATTTGGACATTGACAAACAATATTTGAGTAAAAGAAATTTTGTATTTAGAGCATATCACAATTCACTTTCACTAACCATAATTCTCAATATTGTCTCCTTTTCCCTTTGTTAATGACTGTGTCCAGGACTTCATGACAAGTCCACGACTAATGCACGGGGACATATAACCCACTTTTCCCATATATACCAGGAAAATTGCAAGCCTAACCCCTTCAAGAAGCAATATCAAGGGAGAGTGAGAATTGAGTATCAATAGTCAACCCCTTTGAGATTAGAATCGAGACCGGTCTAATAGCGCACACATTCTCACCATTTTAACTAGCCGAAGTAGTTTACAAATCTCCATTTCTAACAGTCGTTTATTTCTATTTCAAACTTTCCTCCTAAAATATTGAAATTTGGTTTCTCCATCTTCTTAACAAAATGTCTCAAACGGACAAATTGTTCTAAGAGTATGGTCAACACTTTTTCACTGGTGAGCTCGTAAGGTTTATACAAATGCACTTTCTTTCTCTTTATTTTTTTGTTGTATATTGTTGTGTTTAGTCTCCAAATAGGGTAACTAAAATCGAGGTCTCCAACTTCAAACTCCAATACAGATTATGATTGGAGTCAGATGTTTTTGCAAGAAGAATCTATCTAGTTGCAAAAAAACAACAACAATATTTTTCTTCATTTATCATAGGAGTGTTTGTACGAGTACCTTTGAGATGATCTGCAGCATTTGTAAGACGCATTTTCTTAACTTGTAAGATTTTCTCCAAAGGAATTACATTTCTAACTGGGGTGGTTTTCTTGTTTCCTCTCTCTCCTCTTGGGGTCTTTTCCTTCCTTTTCCTCTTTCCAAAAGCCCCGGAATTAAACTGAGCCTCATCAATTTCTCCTTCCTTTGTTCCCTCACCCCCAATCCCAGCGGCGTCAACTTCATCATTGCCCAAATCCTCATCCAGGTTCTCTTGTCGAGCTGTAGACAAAACCAGCGAAGGTGGAATTTCCATTACAAGAACGCTATTTGTGTCAACGGTAGCCGCCAGGGCTTGATCAGAAGGCAGAGTATCAGAATTCAACAGTGGGATTTCTTCTTGGTCAACAAGCAGTGTAGAATGGATAACTACAATAAGGAAGAGTTAAAAGCTCAATATTTTTCTACTAAAGCAATTCCAACCTTTCCAATTGCTGGAGCCACAAAAAAATGTTTTGATTTTAACAAAATGCATTCAGAGCATATCACCATTTACATTCACTTATTACCCACAATTCTCATTTTTTATGTATGTAGGATTTGTATGCACTTCCCTCCTTCTTCTTCTTTTCGGAAATGGGTGGGGAATTGTCTCCAAATATAGCATATCAAAATAAAGTCTTCGATTGGGAGCTCCCATACAGAGCATGATAGAAACTAAAAGGGTTTATATTTTTTAGTCGGACAAAACTATGATTGAAGATATTTATGTTACTATGTAAATTGACAATATAGTTGAGCACAAATCTAGACTACACATATAATTGTGTAGGTTTTACATACATGGGAGTGGACCTCACACATTTGTGTGGTCCATGTTCATGCTCAACAATTCCCTTGGGGCATTGAAAAAATTTCTCAAGTAAATATATTCTTATGAGTTGTATTTATAGAAGTACGATCTCACTCAATTCAAAGCAAGAGGTTATAGTTTTGCATGGGACAGAGTTCTCCTCCTAAATTTAGAGGATAATATATGAATATAAATGCATACGCTATCTATGATTTTATTTTAAATTTTTTGGAAAAAGATTATTTGTTGATTAATGTAAAACCATATGCTTCAAATAATTGAACTTTGAATTCACGAATGACGCTGTGAAAAATAATTTCTAGACTTGCCACTGCATGCAATGAATATGCTGAATTATTTTGTTTAACATGAACAACTTAAAACCTTATATGATGAATGAATGAAGATATACCATGTCACGCTAGAAAAAAATTTGAAATGTGAATGGACTTTCGTTGAACAACAAGAGTGATATGTACTAAAAGATAATTTATAATCTTATATAATGCTCGTGTTTTTGCGGATTTCTGCTATTTTAAGTGATGCTTTTAAAACCTTGTATTAGCGTGTTGTCGCAGCCGTTCCAAGGTCCAATTCCAACTGCCTCGACTCCATCATTCCCCGTGGCCTCTGCCTCAACTCCATCATTCCCCGTGGCCTCGCCACACCCCAATTCAAAATCCTCATCTGGGTTCTCTTGTTCTTCTGTCGGTGGCAACTCCAGCATCTGAATTTCCATTCTGGGCTTTGTCGTGGGCTCTGTTCTGTTTTCATATACCAAGAGTTCACAGAAAGGATGATCAAATAGATCCTTCCCTCCCCTGAACCTTAATACCGATTCAGACGAAAAGGGGGCGCCCTCGGCAATTTTTAAGGTGCTGATGTTGAGCCAATTCCACCCGTAGCAAATGTCGGCCACCCATTGGCCGCGGTGTCCCTGCCACACTCTTAGGGAGAGCTTGGTCTGGAAAATAAGCCCTGGCTCTGGAGTCGAAGTCAAGAGCTGACCCCAGGTGTGTTCAGACCCGTTGGTCCTTGCAACTCTCCATAAAAGGATATCTTCTAACGCACCGTCCCTGTACTGAATTAGATGCTGTTTTACATTCACCGCGTCTATAACCAGCTGGTCAACGATGTCCACGTTCTGTTTTTCCAATGATTCTAAGTCTTGGAGCCCATGCGAGATAAACGGCGCAGCATCCCAGTCCTCCTCCACGAAACCCAACGCTAAGTTTTTGGCGTTGGAGTCAACGATGTCGTCAAACCGTTGTACCAACTCATTGATCTTTACAAGTCTCCCTGACGGGATCACATCCAACGCACCGCCCCTGTCCTGAATTTTGTGCTCCACAATCACCGCCAAGTCAAAGTCTGTCAGGTCAACGATGTCCTCGTCCCAATCATTTTGTGGCAAACATAGTACAACTGCACTCCACACATATGTAACACTTGAATTGGATGAGGATGGTCGCGGCGGAGACGGTGGCGAATACAGAGGAAAGTACGATGGCGATGGAGGGAAAGTTGTGGGTGATGGAGGAAAATATGTGGGCGAAGGAGGGAAATAGAAGCAGTCAAACTCCTCGAAATAGTCAATAGCCTTGTCGGATTCCGATTCTCTACAATTCCCTAGCACAACCATTGTCACACTTAATTACCAAATTTGACGATTGGAAAAACCCAAGGGAGGTTATAGAACTGAAACTGATGGCAAACCTCAAGTGGAAACGGAGCGGGGAAAAAGAACCCAGATTCTAATTTTGTCGGAGATTGAGAAAAACAGAGATGATAGATAGCAAGAGAAAGTGAATTGTTCGAATCTGCGTTTGAGAAAAAGAAACTGAAGAGGACACAAAAAGGCAGCAATTGAATTAGGAGGGAGGGATCCCTACTAAACCTCTAACATCAATCGATTGATCGAGAGAGACAGAGATGATAGATAGCAAGAGAAAGTGAACGGGTTTAATGAGGAAAAAAGAGAATCCAAAATGGAGATTGTTCGTTCTGCAAGAGGGAGTCCATTACACCCCCCTTTTATTGATGGCTTTAGTGAGAAAAGAACTGAGGATTCACACGACTTTTCTACTATACTTTTGAAAAAGTGGAGTGCTCCCTCCATTTTCTATTCCTCTATTATCTGGAGTAGTTCACAATTGATCCCAAAAGATTCAAAAAGACAACCGGCAGAGCAAATGTGATACAGGAATGATTTTCTTTCACTTGCGTAATTCTGTTAAATCCCGAAATTTTGCTGAAATTTGGTGTAGCATGATCTCCTTCTTTGGGAGTCCTTCTAATCTGGGATTCCCGTTTCCGGACCTCCATGATCCAAATATTAGTTATATTTAATTCCACTAGGAAAGTGCCACGAAATATACCACTAGCAATAAGCAAAGTATATTAGTTATATTTAATTCCACTACCACCCAAGTATACAAATAAGGAGATGTAATAAAATAATGACGGGGCTGTTTTTTTTTTTTTTTTTTTTTGTCGTTCGTTATTTCTAATTTATTACATGGGGAGAGGGGAATGACAATCAATCCCGGAATGCAGTATAATGCATCTAAGAGCTCTACCGCATGAGCTAGCCACCACTTGCATGACGGAGCTCTTCGAACTTAATAGATTCTAATTTCTTGCTCTAGGAACTGTTTGAATTCAGTTTTTTAAACTCTTTGAACTCTCTACTCTTTCGTTGTAGTTATTGGAATGAAGACGTCTAGAATTCCAAATTCTAGGTTAAATTCAAAAAAATTTACAACCATAGGAAATTTTGTGAATTATTTCCATACAGGGAACATGCGAACTTGTGTTTTAATTACCAACGAAGAGAGAAAATAAATTTACATACGTATTGATCTATTATTAGGCAAACATGGTCTCAATATATAGAGTATTTATATGATACTAGAGCACAAAAAATAAGCTTTTGAATGAACATTTATATTTTCTTTCAACCCCTCTCGAATCGAAATTCTAGCTATGCCACTAACCACTTTGTGTATGTAGAGAAGTGCCTTCAGGCATAGGTAATTGGTAGCCTCTTCATTCAAATCATTACAGCGAGAGGGCAGAGATCCAAGAGTTCCAAGAATGAGTTCAAACAATTTCTAGATGAAGAAATCAGAATATGTGGAAGAAATTAAAACGAGGTAGAGAGTATTATTATGTTCATTTTTTTGTGAAAGTTTGTTAGATTCCCATCAAAAAGAAAAAACTTATGACCCAAAAAAAGTTCATTGAAGACTAAAAAAGGTTAAAAAAAGAGTGTCAACCTAACATGATCATGGTTTGAAGCAGATCTAGTTAGTGTCATGATATTTGACACGTTTATATTAATGAGTCTTTGGACAGAAACCTGCAATGACATGACATGAAGATATGCAAATCTTTAGTTATATTCCAATTAATGTAAAAAGAAATGAAAAGAATCGAGGATTCACACCTCCTTTTAAACTACTACTTTTGAAAAAGTGGAGTGAGTGGGATAGCGTTTCCCACCCTTTTTAATTCCTTTGTATTGTCTTCTCAAATTCTCAGTTCACAACTGATTTCGTCTTGAACTCTTTTGATCCCAAAAGATTCAAAAAGACAACCGTCAGACCAAATGTGGTACATGGCACATGACCCATAACAATAACTACTCAACTTCATTATTCTCCGTGAACCAAATTGAAAAAGAAAACTTCTTAGGTTGGTCTCATTGCCATAATAATGGTTCCAAAAACCCCAAGGGTTGGCCAGGTGATCAACGCTTGAGCCTTGGGGTTGGCCAAGTCTATATAGAGTTTCGTTCCGGCTTTTAATTGGGACCCTCGCAAGTGGATGGTAAAAATTTAGAGTTTCTAACCGAAGAACGTTATTTTTAATTATCATTTTACAAACCGGACAATTTTTTTAGGATGGAAATAGTAATACCGAAAAAATACCATAACAATTAGGAAGAACTCCAACCTTATCCAGTGGTCCTGAAACACGGTTATGTGCCATCACATAATTTTTTAATCATCACATGTTTTTGTAATTTTCATATAATTTTCTATAGGGTCTGCCAAATTGTACTAAAGATTCTGGGTGCACAAGCCGTGTGATCAAGCCTCGGAGCAGTTAGTAAGTTTTCCTTAGGAAAGTGTCACGAAACTTACCACAACGCATACTAGAGCACAAATTTATTTTAGGGTTAATGACTTGGACACCTCCTGTACGTATACGTTTTCCCCCAAACACCCCCTGCACCCAAAAAATCTACGACGACACCCCCTTTATCTTCCAAACTTTACCTAAACACCCCTTCCGTCACCCTTTCGTCTAAAATCGTCTAGAACCATTAGTTTTTTTTATGATCCAAACCGTTCAATTTGTTTAAAACATGGTCTTAAGTGTACTTGTGGAGAAATCGGCTCATACTATGATCGGGAAGTGCTTGATCCAAACAATTTTTCATGCATGAAAAATTGTTTGGATCAAGGAATTCCCGATCAAAGTTTTGGCCGATTTCTCGCGAGTACCGTTAAAACCATGTTTTAAACAACTTGAATGGGTTTAAGAGTTTTTTAAAAAGGAAGGCGATGGACATCAGTCAAACCTGTTTCAAGTCCCCAAATCCATTTTCGGATCAAATAATCAATCATTACGAGAACATTAGTTACGCCAAAAATCATGTATCACATATTCACATCCCGTCTGATATGCTTTCGGATTACATTTACGAGCAGAAAATGATCGAATTCTGAGCAATATCACATCCCGTCTGATATGCTTTCGGATTACATTTACGAGCAGAAAATGAATTCTGAGCAATATGATTTTGACGAATGTAATATTCTAAACAAGCTCTAAAAAAAAAAAAAGATTTGATCATCACAATAAATCAGGAAAAAACAAACAACTGGACATTTCCAATCCGCTTTGAAAGTATATTAAATAAATTTCATTTGATTGGTAAAATAAATTTCGTTTATCCCAAGATTAAGTCCTATTTAAAATAAATTTATGTATGTTATTGGTACGTCTTGAGGAAAGAATCTAAAAATTAAAAAATTATTATTAGAACTCTCAATTTTCTGAATAAAATCAAAAAATGGTTTAAAATAAATCTGTCTTTTTTGACTCATTTTTGTCTTTATAAAAAAATGGAGCTTTGATCATAAATTTTTTTTTTATTATTCTCGTTGAGACAAACTAATATACCCAAAAAGTTGATGAAAAACCAACAAAAGCAAAAAAATCAAATAAAACAAAAAAATAAGTAAGGTGACTTTTCAGGCCAAAATTAGCATTGAAAATTTGAAATAAGATTTTGCATAAAATTCCATCTCGAATCATTGAAAGAACAGAGAGTTCAAAGAGTTCTAATCCTATAATGAGTTAATGACTGAGTTCAAAGAGTTCCCAGGGGTAGAGTCATTAGAACATCTCTTAGCGTGTAATACTTTACTGTAAGGAAATTACCCCGTGCTTTCCCTGTGGGCTCGGGTCCGTGTTTTTCCTAACGGGTTGAAAATCACAGTCCACCAAAAGTCCAACCTTTGCCAAGAAAAAGGTTTCCATGGCATCCGCATCAGCCGACCCCACTAGTTAATGAGCAGCCGCGCCCCGTAAAAAGAGTCTTTGCATTGCTCCAAAGTCCAAAACATTATATATATGGTGTAATGCTTCTCATCCAACCGTCTCCTTCTACAATCCACGGCTAGTATTTAATCCTAACTTTTAGAAACTTGAATTATCTATAGCTCGGATTGATTATATCCGAATTGCGCATTTATGTGGAAACTATACGGTCTAGTGCTTTGGGGGCACTACACCAAACCCTCTTCCCCGCAACTTGGGTCTGAAGTTGAGATGAGCGTTTGCGACTTAGATGTTTATTTCTTTCAAACGACACTTGTTTGGAACTTGTTATTATTTTTTTAAGGACTAGTTTATATGGAGCTTTGCTCTAAATTTTAATTGGGATTTGCACTAGTGAACATTAAAATTGATTCGTTAAAATTAGTTGAGGTGTGCATAAATTGATCCAGACACTTGATTATCAAAATATTTTTTTATAGGGTAGTTTTAAAATATCTTTCTCATTGCGTAGGGTGTCTGTGGTAAGTTCAATGGATCGGTGGAGAGACAAAGATGATAGGGCGAAAAAGGGAGAGGCTTTCAACAGGGGAGTAGAAAAATTAAAATCTGGGGTCCATTAACACTTCTTTTCTTTGTAGTAAATGAATCATTTCGGAATTGCTTTATACTGGAATGTGGAGGAGTTAGAGGTTGTTCCACGACTATTAGATTTTCAATTTATTAGTTTTGTTTTTATTTAATTTTTTTTTTACGTTTATTAGGTTTGTGTTAAACTTTTGTGGATTGTTGATTCATCTCGACATGAGCAATTGGAAAAGTAAAAATATTATGGGAATTGCCCAAATATTTTAGGAAATATCTTAAAAAAAAAAATGAAAAAAACAACTAAACTAACAAACGAGAAAAAAAAATTAACTAAAAACATACCCAAAAAATTAAAAAGCCAATAGTTGTGGAACCACAACCCCTTAAACAGGGGCCGACAATGGGGGTGCTAGGTGGGTGTCTGGCCCCGCACTCCCCCCAATTTTCTTCATATTATTAATATACTTTTAGATTTTTTGGTAAGTTACTGAAGAGTGGTTCACGTAAATTAGGCGAAAATTGCAATCGTGCATCCGCCACTGCCCTTAAATCTTCTTGCCAATAGTATGTATTTCTATTGTTAATGTACTTCTCCAAAGGATGAAAATTAGACGAATGGATGAATAGTTATTCTCCACGAACCATCATGCATGTCCATTGTGAGCGAGGATAAATTAATAAGAACGGTCTGCTAGTACGTAGATTGTTTTGTACCTAACACACTTTCAACAGAAATGGACAACCCTTCTCTTCCCAATGAGACAAAGAAATGTCCTTCTAATTGATTTCTCTCGCACCCTCTTTTTGAAGGTCTCTGGGGTCACCTTTTCCTATCTTTTTCTTTTGGCATTAAGAAGAGAAAGTGGATTCTCCTTATTGCATGTGGGTGCTGGATCACACATGGTAATTTAAGCCGATTAATCTTCCAACACGCTTATCCGATGGTTCAAGTGCTCCGATGGTTCGAAACTTCTCAGGACTTTAGGTCTAGTTTATATGAAGCTTTCTTCTGAATTTTAAATGAGGTCTTCGCTAGTGGACGCTGAAATTGTTCCCGTAAAATTAATTGAGGTAGGCATAAGGATGTTTGAACACTTGAATTATCAAAAAGTGTCATTGCTAATTGTATAGGCTTTGGTAAGTTCAATAAATCGGTGGAGAGACAAAGATGATAGGACGGAAAACAAAGTGCACGCTTATTAGCAACACACTCATTAAATGTGTGTACCATATGCACCTATTGTATGGTTCAGATTGTGCCACCTAATTGGCAATCGTCACATTTTTTAGTTTTTCATAACTTTTCAGCAATATGATCCGTAACATTTTGGCGTGTCTCGTAACTTTTATAAGGAAATCGTAACTTTTGTCGGACTGTGTATGATACACAATTACACACCCAAATAAGACGTGTATATTGTAACCTTTTCCATGTTAGTATTGGGGACAAAACATGGATCATTTGGTTGCTAATACGTTGATACTTGATACAATACCGGGTAATGGAGAGGAGCAGTTGCGTAAAACTTTAGGTTGTCGCAGACAGAGGAGAAAGAGAGAATGAGACATAATAAGGTATTCCCGCGTCAAAATTGTGAACCTTTTGTAGCTCACGTTGGTTATCTAGTCGAGTGGTTCTATCTTCTCAATGTTCTCTGAGAAAAATTGGAACATAGCATTCATTTTCTAGACCGGGAGGTAGGCCTATGAACCTTGCCTGGGATTGTCATCTGTTAGACCAAGAATCATTCAAGTGAAGTAAGTTGGGCAAACCATTATGCCTTAAATTCCTTCGTTTTCTTATTTCAATGCATCCTTGATGTAGGAAGCCTACCGGAATTCAATTTTAAGGATTTCTTTCATCAGGCATTGTCGTAGTAGTAACTTCAAAATTTTAGATGAAATTATGGTATCATTTCCAAAGAGCTTCCCTGCAAGTTTCTAAATGATGAGCCGCGGTAACAAGGGTCAAAGTACCTGCGGGGGGTCAAAATACATGTGGTGTATCATGTTTATGTTCCTCTAATTCAACCGCAAAAGAAGGTTTGAGGAGCAGCAGGCAGAAGAATAGCGGATGGAAAACAAAGACCGGCTATTTAATCTTGGTTTTATTGCTTAGTCTCCTACCATCGGCAAGTAGTGCTTCCAGTGGATCATAGTTCCAATGGCTTCTGATGATGCGACCCCTGTCTTCTTAATCTTGGTTTTATTGCTTAGTCTCCTACCATCCAACCCTAACAAGTAGGGTAGGAGCTATATATATGTATACCAACTCTAATTAACATTAGTTGACACCATGAAGCTGAGGAAAATGAATCAAATGAGATGATTCTTATTTCTCAATCACTGCTTTCAGATACATATTAGAGAACTGACGTTTTCGAGTAGGATGGCACAAAATTCCTTGATAACAATGAAATTTAGTCAAAATTTTGTTGTAAAGATTGGAGAGTGAAGTTTTTGTTCGAGGTTTGTTCACTTATTGGTTTGAGTTTCGTTTACTTTTTCATTATTAGGTTGTGGTCCTTGTTCGCTTTCCTTATCAAATAAAGATGAGAAAATTCGCATAGAACTTTCGAACACACTTCAAGCGTGGCAATGGGATCCACGAACTATGTGAGCGGAGAATTCTATTACAAGACAAAGTATTCCTAGCACTGTTGCTCCCTCTTCCTTTCGCTCAAACAAAGCTCAACAATGTTGAAAAGTTCACAACTGTAATCGGAGAACACAATGTAAAGCGAGACAACTGAAGTGCTAAATTTAAAAAATACAACAATAGCATTCCAAATATCAAGCTATTAAAGATTCTCTAAATGCGTTTCTCCAGCTCAATAGATCAGGAGATGTCCAAATAGTTCAATTATATAACCAAACACAATGGCAGTAAAAAATAAGAGGGGTGCATTATAAATTACACAGATTTTCGTCAGCTACTTCGGCTCAAGAAGTATCTCAATCGATTTGGAGGCCAGCGGGCTAGAACTGGAAACACAATCTTGTAGATCATCATCGCAAGCTATTAAAATCAACTCACCATCCTCATCTTTGTACCGGATACAATAAGTTCCATCCTCGAGTTCGAGCCTCTTTTTCACTTGTTGTTTTAGCTCTACTGTTCCCCACGGCCAAGACAAACGGAACTTTATTGTTTCTTTTCCACATCTTGCCTTTACAGTCACAGTACTATTTGTGTTCACAGTAGTTGGGAATTGGTTAGAAGGCAGAAGCTTATCATCATTCAATTGTGGGATTTGCCCATGATCAACAATTGTGGGAGATTTATTTGCGAGAGAATATTGACTCAAAAGCTTGAGTTCCTCGCGAGGTGGCCATCTGTAGATATTGTACTCCCGACAAGCTCGCTTCAGCGTAGATCGGCTAACTGCGAAAAATGAGGAATCCAAAAGCTCAAAAGTCTTCTACGTGAGTTGCTTCAATAAAAAAAGAAAGAAAGTAATTACTGTATTTTTATGGTACCCCTATTTTTTAAGATAGAATTGATGTACATAGCCTAGGGTATCCATATGTTTCATATAAATAGAGATTGAATCTCAATTTTCAGGGGTGAACACGGCCAGATTAGTTCACTTTTGTGCTAAACTAAAAACCAAACCAATGCATTCAAATTAAATACAAAAGAGAACCAAACATATCAATTAAAACGATGTACCGGACCAATTAAACCAAACCATTCAACTGTTGTTCGGTTCCAATTTTAAACTACGGTTCATTTCAAGTTGAGATATCATACTTATGAATTATTTATACCACTTAAAAATTGCATTAAATGCTCAAACCTAAACCTTTTTCAAAACGAACTTGATAAGAGTCACAAAAAATCATAAATACTCATAAAGTTACACATGTCCTCTATGCGTTCAGTTACTTTTTTGTTGAGTTCTAAAATATGGAAACTAAAATTGAAGGCTTCATTTTGATGCTCCCACACAGAGCATAAGTGGAGCAAGTTTGACCCTGAAAAGTTTTGCAGGAGATTTTGAGAGCAAAGTCTATCCACTTGGAAATAACAAGCAAGATAGTACCAATAAATTTGAGATTTTCATTTTTTGAAGTAGGGTATTTGTGCGTACCATTGAGATGCTTTGCAGCATCTTTAAGACGCATTTCCTTAGTCCGTAAGATATCTTCCAAAGGAATTGCGATTCTAACTCCAGTAGTCTTGTTGTTACCTCTCTCTCCTCTTGAGGTCTTTTCAATCGTTTTCCATTTTCCGGAACACCCGGAATTCAACTGATCCACTTCCATTTCACCTTCTCCTGTTCCCACACCCCTCATTCCAATTACCTCAATTTCATTCGTGGCAAAATTCTCATTTCGGTTCTCTTGTCGAGCTGTTGGCGAAATCCACGGCGCCGGAATTTCCTTAACGACACTATTTGTGTCAAAAGCAGCCATCAAGGGTTGATTAGAAGGCACACAATTAGAAATCAACTGTAGTATTCCATCTTGATTGACAATGGCCGGAATTTCGTTGGGGAGAGATTACCTGACAAATTTGTGTTCATCGCGAGGTGGCCATCTGTGGATACCATAGTCCCGACAAGAACTCTTCAGTTTAGATCGGCTAACTGCAATAAGGAAGATTTCAGATGCATATATTTTTCTACCAAAGGAACTCCAAACCACATTTCCAATTTCGAGAACCAAAAAAATATGTTTTGGTAAAAAAAAAATGCATTCAGAGCATAGCACCATTCTCAATTTGTTTTTCCTTTTCCGTTTGTTAACTACTGTGTTAACAGCTTTGCGGCGAGTCCACGACTAATTTTCTGGTACATATAGCTTACTTTCCCACTTTTACCAGGAAAATTCTTAGCAAGAAGCAATCTCAAGGGAGAGTGAGAATTGAGTATCAGTATTCAACACCTTGAGATTCGTTTATAAAAACCCATTTCTAAGAGTTGTTTATTTCTTTTTTGAACTTTACTTTCCTTCCAAAGTTTCGAAATTTAGTTTCTCTATCTTCTTAGAATGTATCAAATACATAAAAGTACTGCTGTCAATCTATTTTCAACAAGGGGCAGTCCCAAGGGTGCAAGGGAGACCAGGCCTAACACAACTCCAAGTGTTCTCGTGTATTGTAGTAATTTTTAAATTAATTAAGAAAATTCTATAGGATTGGCCCTGGTAAGTCCCTTTGAGTGAACAAAATTTCTTAGAATTTCTACTGTGTGAGGTAAAAATTCCTCAAATTTCAAGTTATCAATCATTTTTAGGTTGCGTGTAATTAACAGGTGACTACGTACATGTAAACAATATCGCTTCTTTTTCGAACCTTGCAAATAGCCATATACTAATAAAATACGTATTTTGTTAGGAATATCAAAACATATGATTGAGAATTTCATTTGACCTTGAAAAGTTTCGATGGAGTTTTTGAGAGCAAAGTCCATATATCCAGTTGGAAATAACAAGCAAAGATAGTACCACGAAAATTGAGATTTTCGTTTCATTAAGAAGTGTAAATTTAAGCGTACCTTTGAGATGCTTGGCAGCATCTTTAAGAAGCATTTCCTTAGTCTGTAAGATATCTTCCAAAGCAATTGCAATTCTTACTCCAGCAGTTTTGTTGTTACTTCTCTCTTCTTCTGGGGTCTTTTCATTACTTTTTCCATTTCCCAAACACTCAGAATTCAACTGAGCCTCATTCATTTCACCTTCTCCTGTTCCCACACTTCCAACTGCCTCTAGTTCATTATTGCTAAAATCCTCCTCGGGGTTCTCTTGTTGAGCTGCTGGTGAAAACTGTGGTGGAGGAACTTCCTCTATAACACAATTTGTGTTAACAGTAGCCGTCAAGGGGTTATCAATTGGGTCAAATGTCAACTGTGGGATTCCCTCTTGATTAACAACCGCGGGAGTTTTGTTGGGGAGAGATTGCCTGAGATGTTTGGGTTCATTGCGAGTTGGCCATTTGTTAATACCATACTCTCGACAAGCACGTTTCGGTGTAGATTGGCTAACTGCAATAAGGAACAATTCAAAAGCTCAATATTTTTCTACCAAAGTAACTCCAACCCACATTTCCAATTTGGACATCGAGTGAATAAAAAAATTGCATCCAGAGCATATCGCAATTCACTTTCACCAACCACATGCAATTCTCAATCTTTTTACCCTTTTTACCTTTGCTAATGACAGTGTCCAGGGACTTCATGGTGAGTCCGGAACTACTTCACAGGGACATATTGCCTACTTTTTCGATATATACCATGTAAAATCCGAGCCTAACTCGTGCAGGAAGCAATCTCAAGGGAGAGTGAGAACTGAATATGAATAGTTTACCCCTTTGAGATTCGAATCGAGACACATTCTCACCATTTTAATTAGCCCTAGTAGCTAGTATACAAATCTGGATTTCTACGAGTCGTATATTTCTTTCTCGAAATCAAATTTCCTTCTAAAATCTTAAAATTCAGGTTCTTTATCTTTCTGGCAAAATGCATCAAGCAAATATATCCCCCCCGTTTTTTTTCAGACGGAGTAGATATACCATTTTTAAAGTACGGTCAATACCTTTTCAACAGTAGCGATCTCTACATAGGGTTTATATGCACTTTCTTCTATTCTTCTTCTTCTTCTTTTCTTTTATTCGAATTCGAGTTCCATACCGAGAATGATTTGAGTCTGAAGATTCTATTAAAAGAGTCTACCTAGCTAGTTGGATATTCCAAGAACAAAATTGAGATTTTTTCAATTCTTGGAGAAGTGTATGTATGCGTACCGTTGAGATGCCTCGCAGCATCTTTAAGATGCATTTCCTTAATTTCTGAAATTTCCTCCAAAGGAATTACATTTCTAACTCCGGTGTTTTTCTTGTTTCCTCTCTCTCTTGTGTTCTTTTCCTTCCTTTTCCTCTTTCGAGAAGGCCCGGAATTCAATTGAGGCTCTGCATTTTCAGCTTCCTCTGTTCCCTCACTCACAATTCCAACCTGCTCAACTTGACCATTAACAAAATCCTCATCCGGGTTCTCTTGTTGGGCTGCCAGTGAAGACCGCGGCGGGGTAACTTCCATTGCAAGAACACTATTTGTGTCAACAGTAGCTGTCAGGTTTTGATCAAAAGGCAAAGTATCAGAATTCAACAGTGGGATTTCCTCTTAATCAACAAGCATGGGAGAGTGCTGTTGGGGTGAGGTGGCCATATATGGATTACCATACTCCCGACAAGCATACTTTAGTGAAGATTGGCTAACTACAATAAGGAAGAATTAAAAGCTCAATATTTTTCTACCAAAGCAACTCCAACCCACATTTCCAATTTACATTTACATTCACCAATTAAACCAAATTTCTCAATTCTTACGTACGTTGGGCTTTGTATGCACTACCCTTCTTCTTCTTCTTTCCAAAAATATGTGGGCAATTGTCTCCAAATGTAGCATCTTAATTAAAATGAAATCTTCGATTGTGAGCTCCCATAATTAAATTTGTCTCCAAATATAGCATCTTAATTATAGGTTTTAGTTGCAGAAACTATGATTGAAGAAATTTATGTTACTACGTAAATTGTTAGCAAATTGTCAGCATAGTTGAGCACAAATCTAGACTAGCCAATTATGTGGGCTATGCATACTTAGGAGTGGACCTAACACATTTATGTGGTTCACACCCATGCTCAACAATGCCCTCGAGTAAATATATTCTCCTGAGTTGTATGTATAGAAATAGGATATAATTAACTTAATTCAAAGCAAGCGGTTATAGTTTTGTAGGGGAGAGAGTACTCTTCTAAAGTCAGAGTATAATATATGAGTGTAAATGCATATGCTATCTATAATTTTAGTTTTTAGTTTTTTTGAAAAGGATTGTTTGTTGATTAACGTAAAACCAACAACTATTTGTTGATTAACTTTGAAATGACGAAATGATGCTATATATGAAGAATAATTCCTAAAGTCACCACCTCACAGAATGAATATTCTAAATTATTTTGTTGAATGTTGACAAATTAAAATCTTATATGATGGATGCACGAAGATATACCGTGTCGTGATAGAAAATATTTTGAATCACTTCGTTAATTTTATTATACGGGCATAGTACTTTTACTGCTAAACAAGAAGAGTGATATGCAAGTGAGAATTTTTTTATAATCTTATATAATGCTGTTTTAAGTGATGATTAGTGCTATTTTAAGTGATGCTTTTAAAACCTTGTATTGGTGTGCTGTCGCAGCCGTTCCGGGGTCCAATTCCAACTGCCTCAACTCCATCATTCCTCGTGGCCTCTGCCTCAACTCCATCATTCCCCGTGGCCTCGCTACACCCCAATTCAAAATCCTCATCTGGGTTCTCTTGTTCTTCTGTCGGTGGCAACTCCAGCATCTGAATTTCCGTTCTGGGCTTTGTCGTGGGCTCTGTTCTGTTTTCATCTACCAAGAGTTCATAGAAAGGATGATCAAATAGATCCTTCCCTCCCCTGAACCTTAATACCGATTCAGACGAAAAGGGGGCGCCCTCGGCAATTTTTAAGGCGCCGATGTTGAGCCAATTCCACCCGTAGCAAATGTCGGCCACCCATTGGCCGCGGTGTCCCAGCCACAGTCTTAGGGAGTTCTTGGTCTGGAAAATAAGCGCTGGTTCGGGAGCCGAAGTCAAGAGCTGTCCGTCACTGATTTCAGACCCGTTGGTCCAAAAAGAACTCCATAATCGGTTACTATCTAACGCACCGTCCCTGTACTGAATTAGACGCTGTCTTACATCCACCGAGTCTATAACCAGCTGGTCAATGATGTCCTCGTTCTGTTTTTCCAATATTTGAAAGTCTTCGTCGAAATCCGGGTTAAGACTGTCGTTCTCATCCACGTACTCCAACGCTTTGGTTTTGGCCCTGGAGTCAACGATGTCGTCAAGCCGTTGTACCAACTCATTGATCTTTACAAGTTTCCCTGACGGGATCACATCCAACGCACCGCCCCTGTCCTGAATTTTGTGTTCCACCAACAACGCCAAGTAAAAATCTGGCAGGTCAACGATCTCCTCATCCAAATAATTTCGTGGCACGAATATAAAAACTCCATCCCAGACATATGTAACACTTGAATTGGATGAGGATGGTCGCGGCGGAGACAGTGGCAAGTACAGAGGAAAATCCGATGGCGATGGAGGGAAAGTTGTGGGTAACGGAGGAAAATATGTGGGTGACGGAGGGAAATAGAAGCAGTTCAACTCCTCGGAATATTCAATAGCCTTGTCGGATTCCGATTCTCCACAGTTCCTTAGCGCAACCATTGTCACAGTTAATTACCAAATTCAACGAATGGAAAAACCCACACGGGAGGTTAGAACTGAAATCGATGGCAAACCTCAAGTGAAAAAGAAGAGGGAAAAAAGGAACCTAGATTCTAATTTTGTGGGACAGTGAGAAAAACACGAGTGAATTGTTCGAATCTGGGTTTGACAAAAGAGAAACTGAAGAGGACACAAAAAGGCAGCAATTGAATTTGGAGGGAGGGATCCCTACTAAACCTCTAACATCACTCGATTGATCGAGAGAGACAGAGATGATAGATAGCCCGAGAAAGTGAACGGCTTCAATGAGCAGAAGAAAAGAGTATCCGAAATGGAAATTGTTCGTTCTGCAAGTGGGAGTCCTTTTATTGATGGCTTTGGTGAGAAAAGAATTGAGGATTTCACACGACTTTTCTACTATACTATTGAAAAAGTGGAGTGCTCCGTCCCTTTTCTATTCCTGTATTATCTAGTTCACAATTGATTTCTTGAACTCTTTTGATCCCAAAAGATTCAAAAAGACAACCGGCAGAGCAAAACTAACAAATGCAATTTTTTTAAAAATAAATACAAAACCCAAAAAGCCGTTTTAGCCAAATAACTTATTTTGGTAGAGTAATGATTTTCCTCACTTGCACAATTTTGTTCCGTCCCGAAAATGCAGGCGGTTTGTGGACTCAAATTCAATAATGCAAATATTCTTTTCGGTCTCGTTGTCATACTAGGGGTCCAACACTAAAGTACGTACTTTGGGTAAAAAAAACTAATTTGGTTTTTTTTTTCTTGTCCTTATTCAAATTTTTTTTTCGAATTTGTTAGCTTTGCGTCGATTTTTTGTAGTTTCATGAGAATCGAAAGGTAGTATAAATTATTAACCAAACTTAAAGTTTTGTAAATAAAGACAAAAATAATCTAAAAAAACTACAAAAAATTTGGATTATTTGTCTTTATTCACAAAACTTTAAGTTTGGTCATTGCCAATTAGTTATGAGATGGATATAAAGTTTTCACATGGTATGAGAGGGGCACATTCCACCCCACATCAAAAAAAAAATTCACAATCCACACCCCACGATGATAGACCATCAAAAAAAGTTGCACGATGATAGGATCCAAAAAGTGGCCACACGTGACAAACCTCAAATGCGGCTGCACATTGGGGGATCTTAAGAAACATCGTCCCACATTGCTTGGGAAGAAATGGGTGATCACTTAATATAATATTGGGTCTCTCCACTCATTGCCAATTGATTTTGAGTTAGATATAAAGTTTCGATTCTAAGCCTTTAAAGTAGATATTTATCGAAATCCAACACTCTATTGTTTGAATATATATGGTTTAATTTGTGGAAATTATTACTTCTCCACAATTCGGTGTTAATGTTGATCTTGGCCAAAGATATGAGTTACCACTACGGTATTTTCAGTAAATTTGGACTATAAATTATCAAATCAGTTGATTTGTGAGAACAATGATCAAATGATTTGACCACTTGTAGTCCATGAGTACAAAAGACACCATAATAGAAACTCACACATGACATGGACCATATGAAAAACTTGTCCGAAAAAGATTGTTCGATCCTGCAAAATGATAACTTAAAAACGAATGCATTTTTTAAATATCTAATTCAATTTGTTCAGTAATTTAAAATAGACGATTGATATCTAGTAACTTGTGGCGTAAAAAATAGATTTTTTAACCCAATTTTGTTATTTTTAGTTACTGTTTTACTGATGGGACAATTTTTTTTAAGATAGAGATAGTAAAACCGAAAAACAACCACATGTTTTTGTATACGCTTATCAAGTGGTTCTGAAACACGGTTAAGTGCCATCACATAATTTTTTAATCACCACATGTTTTTGTAATTTTTATAAATTTTTGTATACGCTTTGCCAAATTGCATGCGTGATGACTATAAGATTCTGGGTGCACGTGCCCTGTGATCACGCCTCGGGAGCAGTTAGCAAGTTTTCCTCAGGAAAGTCCCACGAAATATACCACTAGCAAAGTATACAAATAAGGAGATGTAATAAAATAATGACGGGGCTGTTTTTTTTTTTTTTTTTTTGTCATTCGTTATTTCTAATCTATTACATGGGGAGAAGGGAATGAGACTCAATCCCGAAATGCAGTATAATACATCCAAGAGCTCTACCGCATGAGCTAGCCACCACTTGCATGACGGGGCTCTTCGACTTTAATAGATTCTAATTTCTTCCTCTGAGAATTGTTTGAATTCAGTTTTTTAAACTCTTTGAACTATCTGCTCTTTCGTTGTAGTTATTGGAATGAAGACGTCTAGAATTCCAAATTCTAGGTTAAATTCAAAAAAATTTACAACCATAGGAAATTTTGTGAATTATTTCCATACATGGAACATGCGAACTTGTGTTTTAATTACCAAGGAAGAAAGAAAATAAATTTACATACGTATTGATGTATTATTAGGCAAACATGGTCTCAATATATAGAGTATTTATATGATACTAGAGCACAAAAAATAAGCTTTTGAATGAACATTTATATTTTCTTTCAACCCCTCTCGAATTGAAATTCTAGCTATGCCACTGACCACTCTGTGTATGTAGAAAAGTGCCTCAGGCATATATAATTGGTAGCCTCTTCATTCAAATCATTACAGCGAGAGGGCAGAGATCAAAGAGTTCCAAAATTGAGTTCAAACAATTTCTAAATGAAGAAATCAAAACATGTGGAAGAAATTAAAACGAGGTAGAGAGTATTATTATGTTCATTTTTTGTGAAAGTTTGTTAGATTCCCATCAAAAAGAAAAAACTTACGTCCCAAAAAAAGTTCATTGAAGACTAAAAAAGTTTAAAAAAAGAGTGTCAACCTAACATGATCATGGTTTGAAGCAGATCTAGTTAGTGTCATGATATTTGACACGTTTATATTAACGAGTCTTTGGACAGAAACCTGCAATGACATGACACGAAGATATGCAAATCTTTAGTTATATTCCAATTAATGTAAAAAGAAATGAAAAGAATCGAGGATTCACACCTACTTTTAAACTACTACTATTGAAAAAGTGGAGTGGGATAGCGTTTCCCACCCTTTTTAATTCCTTTGTATTTCTCAAATTCTCAGTTCACAACTGATTTCGTCTTGAACTCTTTTGATCCCAAAAGATTCAAAAAGACAACCGTCAGACCAAATGTGGACATGGCACATGACCCATAACAATAACTACTCAACTTCATTCTACTCCGTGAACCATCATGTCCAAATCGGTGAAGACAAATAAGAATGGTCTCAAAGAAATGACATAGGAATGATTTTCTCACTTGCATAATTCTGTTCCATCCCGAAATTTTGGAAAAAAAATGGTGTGGCGTGATCTTCTCCTTTGAGCCTATTTTTGTAAGTAATGGTAGAGTAATGATTTTGTATCACTTGCATGATTCTGTTCCATCCTGAAAATGTAGACGGCTTTGGGGACACAAATTCAATGTAATAAGCATTTGTTTCCCGTTCTTTGCGATATTTATGTGAAACTGTGAATATTCGCGATCAATTGTGTTGTGTGATACTGCGGAAGTCACAATTATTCTAGCAAGCACAATCAATCTAGAAATAAGAACAATAAAGATGAAGAACGTTAGGAAGTCAAGAAAACCAAACACATAAGAACACGAGAGATTTACGTGGTTCACTACACAGACTAATCCTGGGGGGGGGGGGGGGGGGGGGGGGGGAAGGGACAAATCAATCCACTATATATAATCAATAAAGATTACAATCTCCAATCACCTCTCGATGTTTCTCTCAATCTCTCTGCGTTTCACTCTCCAAACAAGTTTTGATTAACCCTAAAACTGATTAAAACGCACTTAAATAAGCTGTTGTACATCGCCTTGGTCCGGACCAAGACCCGGCTCATCTGGACCAAGGTTGCATGCTGAGACCTATAGAAGTGTTCCGGGACCATTCGTCCAATCTTGTCCGGACCAAGTCCGGATCAACTCCGAACGAGCACTGCTGGGACCTCCAAAATTGTATCGCGAGTACTGGTCCGGACCACCATTACCTTGGTCCAGACCAGAAATGCTGCTAATCTTCATTTTGAAGTCACACTCAACAAATTGATTATGCCTTTTTTGAAACGTAGGAGATGTGTAGGAGGAATAATAAGTTCATATCTTGCGAGTTCCACTATGATTTTCGCACTTCCCTCCCGGAATGTTTTTTCTTCTATCTGTTGCCACTACTATAATAATGGTTAAAGATGACACACCAAAAATTGAAACAATGACAGTTTTTGTAAAACTGTCATCGAAAATATGAGGGTAGAGTTTTGATGTCAGTTTATCCTAAAAACTGTCATCTTTGCGATATAGGATGACAGTTTATAATAAAAGTGACATTATTATCTATTTCTTTAATGTCAGTTTTTGCTTGGAACTGACATTAAAACAAGACACTTCCAGAAGCCCATATAGATAACCTTTTAATGTCAATTTTCCTTAAAAGTGACATTGAAACTAAGCCTTTTTAATGTCAGTTTTAATTAGAACCGACATTGAAGTTGATCATAAAAGATGACTGTCAAAAAGTGTCATTAAACGTATAAGATGACAATTTAATTAAATCTAAAACTGACATAAAAAGTACTCAGCTTAAATTTTTTCGAAAATATAGTATAAGTATTTTTGTTGGTCTTTTGTCAACAACAAGTCTGCTAGCTTAGTTGGTAACATGCACGCGCTCGAGGAAGTCAAGGTCTTGAGTTCGAGTCCTGGGGCAAGCAAATATTAGCTAACCACACAAGTGCTATGTAGGCGCCACACAAGCGCCACAAGGGTGCCATGTGAACTCCACTGGGCGGTCATGCAAGGGCGGCCACACAAGAGCCACGTGTTCGAACTAGAATTAGAAATTTTTTTTTAGAATGGAGGATAGATAAGATGACAGTTTAATACAGTCATCGTTGATTGTAAAGATGACAGGTTTACACTGTCATCTTATTGCAAAGATGACAAGTTTAAACCGTCATCTTATATGTTTCAATGACCTTTTTTTACTGTCATAACAAATCTAGACTTTTAATGTCACCTCCAAAGATGACAGTTTTAAAACTGTCATCTTTTGTGATTCATGACACCTTTTAACTGTCATGGTTTAAGGTTTTTGTAGTAGTGTGCCTAATTCTACTGGAAGATATATATATTCACCAAATTGAAAAAGAAAACTTCTTAGGTTGGTCTCGTCGTCATAATAATGGTTCCAACAACCCCAAGGGTTGGCCAAGTGATCAACGCTTGAGCCTTACGGTTGGCCAAGTCTATACAGAGCTTCGCTCCGGGTTTAATTGGGACTCCCGCAAGTGGATGGTAATAAATAATTCAATAATTTTTCATAAAGTAAATCATTTATCTAGTAACTTGCGGGGTAAAAATTTAGAGTTTCTAACCGAAGAACGTTATTTTTAATTATCATTTTATAAACCGGACAATTTTTTTTAGGATGGAGATAGTAATACCGAAAAAATACAATAACAATTAGGAAGAACTCCAACCTTATCCAGTGGTCCTGAAACACGGTTATGTGCCATCACATAATTTTTTAATCATCACATGTTTTGGTAATTTTCATACAATTTTCTATAGGGTCTGCCAAATTGTACTAAAGATTCTGGGTGCACAAGCCGTGTGATCAAGCCTCGGAGCAGTTAGTAAGTTTTCCTTAGGAAAGTGTCACGAAACTTACCACTACGCATACTAGAGCACAAATTTATTTTAATTGAACATTTGTAGTTTAATCTGACCCCTCGGATCGAAATCCTAGCTCCACACTGGCCATACTGTAGATGTAGATAATTAAGGGCCTTCAAGGCACGGGAAATTGCTAGACCTCTTCATTCAAATCGTTACACGAAAAGGACTGAGAGTTCAAAGAGTTCCAAGACTATGTTCAAACAGTTTCTAGATGAAGAAATTAGAATCCGTCGAAGAAAACAAAATGGGGTAGACGGAGTATTATATTATGTTCATCTTTTCTGAAAGTTAATTTGATTCACGCAAAAGCTTACAACAGAAAAAAGTTTATCGAACACTAAAAAAGATTGAAACAACTTTAGTTTTTAATTATTTTTAGAATTTTTTTTATTACTAACTTTTTTTTTTAACTTAGGTCCTTTTTTTTTGTACTTATCTGATTTCTCTCCTAAAATTTCTGACAAAATACTAAACAAAATTTTATGAAAAGTAACTACTTTAGATGTCCCAAAAAATTGTCCAATCCACTAAACGATAACTTGAAAAGAATGCATTTTTATAATAAATAATTTCAAACTTTGGAGTCACTAGAGTTTTACCCGATCGTTAATCTCGATCAGCACCCAAAAAATAGTCAAAAGTCGCAAAAATTTGCTGGACAACCTGTTATCAAACAAACAGTTGCTAATAGAATAGACTGGAAATCAGACCTTACTTGGCCTCCATATTGAAAAATGATGAAGATATATCATGCATCCCAATAACTAGGATATGCTGATTTCATGCTGAATTATAAAAAGAGAGGTTCAGGGCGTAGGTTTGCCTAATTTTTATTTATACGTACACATACATTTACATGGCTTGTGGGATCCACATGCTACACACATACACCAAGTGTGGGTTAAGAGTTTTTTAAAAAGGAAGGCGATGGACATCAGTCAAACCTGTTTTTAGTCCCCAAATCCCTTTTCGGATCAAATAATCAATCATTCACCGTTAGACTTTGATCAGAACATTAGTTACATCAAAAATCATGTATCACATCCCGTCTGATATGCTTTCGGATTGCATTTACGAGCAGAAAATTAATTCTGAGCAATATGATTTTGACGTAAATAATATTTTAAACAAGCTCTAAAAAATAATAATTTGATCATCACAATAAATCAGGAAAAAACAAACAAATAAACCAGACTGGACATTTCCAATCCGCTTTGAAACTATATTAAATAAATTTCATTTGATTGGTAAAATAAATTTCGTTTATCACAAGATTAAGTCCTATTCAAAATAAATTTCGTTTTTCCTTCTCTATTTGATTTTTTTTTTTTTGGGTGTTAGTTTTGCATCAAATTTATGTATATTATCGGTTCGTCTTGACAAAAAAAATCTAAAAATTAAAAAATTATGATTAGAACTCTCAATTTTCTGAATAAAATCGAAAAATAGTTTAAAATAAATGTCTTTTTTGACTCATTTTTGTCTTTATTAAAAAAATGGAGCTTTGATCATGATTTTTTTTATTATTATTCTAGTTGAGACAAACCAATATACCCAAAAAGTTGATGAAAAACTAACCAAAGCAAAAAAATTAAAAATGAAAAAATAAGTAAAGTGACTTTTCAGGCCAAAATTAGCATTCGAAAATTTGAAATAAGATTTTGCATAAAATTCCAACTCGAATCATTGGGAGAACAGAGAGTTCAAAGAGTTCTAATCCTATAATGGGTTAATGACTGAGGGGGTGTTTCACTAACAAAAAACTGTTTTTTCCAAAAACCGAGACAGGTCATTCTCTCACAATACATCACATAAAAAACCGTGAAAAACTAGTTTTTTCAAAAAACCACCTTAGTGGAACACCCCCTGAGTTCAAAGAGTTCCCAGGGGTAGAGTCATTAGAACATCTCTTAGCGTGTAATACTTTACTGTAAGGAAATTACCCCGTGCTTTCCCCTGTGGGCTCGGGTCCGTGTTTTTCCTAACGGGTTGAAAATCACAGTCCACCAAAAGTCCTACCATTGCCAAGAAAAAGGTTTCTATGGCATCCACATCAGCCGACCCCACAAGTTAATGAGTGGCCGCGCCCCGTAAAAAGAGTCTTGGCATTGCTCCAAAACATTATATGGTGTAATGATTATCAAAATATTTTCTTACAAGGTAGTTTTAAAATATCTTCCTTATTGCGTAGGGTGTCTGTGGTAAGTTCAGTGGATCGGTGGAGAGACAAAGATGATAGGGCGAGAAAGGGAGTGGCTTTCAACAGGGGAGTAGAAAAATTCAAATCTGGGGTCCATTAACACTTCTTTTCTTTGTAGTATATGAATCATTTCGGAATTGCTTTATACTGGAATGTGGAGGAGTTAAAGGTTGTTCCACGACTATTGGATTTTCAATTTATTAGTTTTGTTTTTATTTAATTTTTTTACGCTTATTAGGTTTGCGTTAAATTTTTGTGGATTGTTGATTCATCTCGACATGAGCAATTGGAAAAGTAAAAATATTATGGGAATTGCCCAAATATTTTAGGAAATATCTTAAAAAAAATATGAAAAAAACAACTAAACTAACAAACGCGAAAAAAAAAAAAACTAAAAACAAAACCAAAAAATTAAAAAGCCAATAGTTGTGGAACCACTACCCCTTAAACAGGGGCAAACAAGGGGGGTGTTTGGCCTCGCACTCCCCCCAATTTTCTTCATATTATTAATATACTTTTAGATTTTTTGGTAAAATTACTGAAGAGTGGTCCCCGTAAATAAGGCGAAAATTGCAATCCTACGTCCGCCACTGCCCTTAAATCTTCTTGCCAATAGTTGTGCATTTTCCTTCGAAGTTAAGACTACTCAATGGATAGCAATTCAGACAAGTCTATTAAAAGAAACCTGAACCTGCGAATATCTATACGGATGTCCTATTCTGGAATCACTCCAATTCAACGGCAAAAAAAGGTTTGTGGAGCAGCAGGCAATTAATAATGTAAGATGGAAGACAAAGAGTGCCCCAACAAGAAAAAGAGGATGGCACAATTTTTCAAAAAGTAAAGTGGGAGTTTCCCACGCTTCTTATCCTTGAAAATAAATTAACCTTCTCTGATTCTTGATTCACAATTGATTTGGCCTTTTGAACTTCTCCAAAGGATGAAAATGAGACGAATGGATGAATAGTTATTCTCCACGAAACATCATGCATGTCCACTGTGAGCGGTCTGCTACTAGATTGTTTTGTACCTAACACACTTTCAACAGAAATGGACAAGCCTTCTCTTCCCAATGAGCTAGACAAAGAAATATCCTTCTAATTAATTTCTCTCGCACCCTCTTTTTGAACATCTTTTTCTTTTGGCATTAAGAAGAGAAAGTGGATTCTCCTTCTTATCTTTTTCTCGATTCATTTGTAGCCCTAGCAATAATAGTTGATCATTGATGGAAAAAAAAAACATGTTATTTAAAAAGTACAGCCTAGCTAATAGCGGTGGTAAATAGTGCCCCAACTAGATCATCCACAGTTCCAACGGCCTTGTATTGATGCGGCAACCTCTTCCTCCTTTGGGTAAAAAACCAGTTTTTGGTTTTTTGGTTTTTTCATTTGTCCTTATTCAATTTTTTTTTTGCATCCGGTAGTTTTGCATCAAGATTTTATGGTTTCTGGATTCCTCTCGACGAGACGAATCTAACAAGTATAAAGGCATTCCTAAATGAACTATGCATCCGGTAGTTTTTGGTTTCGATCCTTCATCAAGCATTATGGTTGGATCCGTGAACTATGCATGTGAAAGAACTCTATTACTACAAGACAAAGGCATTCCTAGAACTGTCGTTCCCTATCCCTTTCCCTAAGCGTTCTGCATCACATACAAAGCTCAGAAAAATTGAAAAATGCGAAAACCAATAACCGGAGAACATGGCGCAAAAAAAACCACGTGAATCACCAAATTTGGAAAACTATAACAATAGCAACTCAAATGTTTAGCCACTGGAGAGTCTCTAAATGAACTTCTCCTGTGCAACAGAACATGATACGTCTGAACACATCGACTATATAACCAAACCCTTTAACAGTCAAAAGAAGAAGACGGGAAAATACTTAATTAACAAGATTAAAGCTGGTCAACGCAAAATTCATCCGCTAATTTTGCTCAAGAAATACCTTAATTGAAGTGGGGGTACCTTGCTGTCTAGATGTCTCGATATATAATTGTATATCCTCATCGCAAGTTATTGAAATCAACTCACCATCCTCATCTTTGTACTTGATGTCATAAGTTCCGGCCTCGAGTTTCGGCAGCCTCTTTTTCACTTGTTCCTCCAACTTTGCCTTTTCCCATGGCCAATACAGTCTAAACTTCAATGTATGACTTCCATAAGCCTTTACAATCACATCATCTTCTTTGGGGCAAGATTGACCAATAAGCTTGTATTCCTCTTGAGGTGGCCATTTGTTAATATTATACCCCCGACAGACTCGCCTTAACGTAGATGGGTTAACTGCAAAAAAAAAAAAAAAGGGATTCAAGAGCTCAAAAACAGTCATTATGTTCTCTAGGTCAAAAACAGTCATTCAAAGAATTGGAATAGAGGCTGGATGAGAGAGAACAAAGAGATCATGTAGAAGTCCACACTTAGCTACATGATCGAGATATAAGGGAATATGACAGAAGATCATGAGGTACTGTCGAGCAATGCTTGTTGCATACAGTAATTAGGTCTGTCAAGTTCTAAAATAAACAAGTCATCCAGCGTTTGTGTCTACGGATGAGAGGTAAACCTTAATTCCGCCTTGTAGGGTTTGTGTTTATTTTTGTTATTTAATCTGTACGCATAATTACTAGGTTCTGGGATTCGTTTCCCAACAGATGCGGCAACCTCATCCTCTTAAACTTGGTTTTGTGGCTAGTCTTCTCCTATATTCAGACCCTGACAAGTTGAAATACCAACAATATACCGGCTCTTATTAAAATTGGTCGACACAAGGATCACTAGTCGATCTCATGGTAGTGGGGAATTAGTGAAAGAGAACCGACTTTTTCGAGTAGGATGGCATGGCATGGTTCCTTCTTAATAATTATGGAGATGATCTTCTTGTCAGAAGAAATAAAGTTTAGCCAACCGAGAAGCAGACAGAGGCATCAGAAGTTCCGCATTTGTTTCATTTTACCTATTTGTTTGAAGAGAGTAATAATGCAAAATGAGTTCTGATCAACATGATTTTTGACGTGAATGATGTCCTAAATGAGTTCTTAAATATAACAATTATGATCATCTCAATAAATCAGGAAAAAAACAAACAAATAAACTGGACTGGACATTCCAGTCCCTTTGAAACTAGATTAGACACATTTTGTTATTGACAAAATAAATTTCATTTATCACAAAAATAAAAACAATTGAAATAAGATGTTGCATAACTCGAATAATTGAGAGAACAGAGTTTAAAGAGTCCCAAGACTGAGTTCAAAGTTCAAACAGTTCCTAGAGGTAGAATCATTAGAATATCATAACTTAATTTCAGTAGTAAGTTTGAGCTTTTGAGTTTTGTTTACGTTCGTATTACTATTAGGTTGTCTTAGCCCCCAACCAATTTTTTACGTAAACGATTCCATCCTAATCCACCTCACCTAGGGTATCATAATGAAAAACGTTATTTCAACTGGTCAAGGATAAATAGAGAGAATTTACACTTTCACTTTGGTCCTTGTGTGGTTTTCCTCTGCATTAAAGTCGAAAACACTCCATAATCACATAACGTTTCGATCCTTCATCAAGCATTATGGTTGGATCCGTGAACTATGCAATGTGAAAGAACTCTATTACTACAAGACAAAGGCATTCCTAGAACTGTCGTTCCCTATCCCTTTCCCTAAGCATTCTGCATCACATACAAAGCTCAGAAAAATTGAAAAATGCAAAAACCAATAACCGGAGAACATGGCGCAAAAAATACCACGTGAATCACCAAATTTGGAAAACTATAACAATAGCAACTCAAATGTTTAGCCACTGGAGAATCTCTAAATGAACTTCTCCTGTGCAGCAGAATATGATACGTCTGAACACATCGACTATATAACCAAACCCTTTAACAGTCAAAAGAAGAAGACGGGAAAATACTTAATTAACAAGATTAAAGCTGGTCAACGCAAAATTCATCCGCTACTTTTTGCTCAAGAAGTACCACAATTGAAGTGGTGGTACCTTGCAGTCTAGATGTCTCAATATATAATTGAAAATCCTCATCGCAAGTTATTGAGATCAACTCACCATCCTCATCTTTGTACTTGATGAGATAAGTTCCGGCCTCGAGTGGCAGCCTTTTCCTCCAACTTTCCCTTTTCCCATGGCCTATACAGTCGAAACTTTATTATATAGCTTCCATATTTTGCCTTTACAATCACATCATCTTCTTTGGGGCAAGATTGACCAATAAGCTTGTATTCCTCTTGAGGTGGCCATTTGTTAATACTATACCCCCGACAGACTCGCCTTAACGTAGATGGGTTAACTGCAAAAAAAAAAAAAAAAAAGGGATTCAAGAGCTCAAAGTTGTTCTACGTGAGTAACTCCAATCGACATCTTCATTTCGCATACTTCGAAATTGAGTTACCCAGAGCGTATCATTATTCACACACTCAAAGTCTAACCACAAATTTCAATGTGTATCTCTAGTCTCTTCCATTTAAAGATTCTATTCTTCATTTTCCGAACTCAAATTCCCTTCTGAAATTTATATGCAAATTTACTGTAATTCGTAATTCAAATCAATTTTTTTACCAGCCTACTAATTGCGGACACGTTATTAATATAATAATATGCAATGGTAAGAGATCAAAAAAAAAAAAAAAAAAAGGCAAACTGTATAAGAGAACCTAATTATTGTATGTAGGCGAGGCTCAAAATTTGGGGATTTGCACACCCCATACGCCCCAAGCTCATGATGCCCGCCGGCCTGGTTAAGTGGTAAATGGATCAAGTCTCTGATAATTATTATGGGCCTTCACTCATTTACCCAAGTGCGCAAGACCTCTCCTTAGATCTGGCCACATTCAATTGACCGCTTAAAAGTCCACTCACATGAACAGCTCAAAAGGTTTGTGTTTAACTAATGAGGGACAAAGGAATAAGGAAGACCTAAGAAAACACTTCAAAAATACACATCCCAACAAAAAAATACATGGAATGCTCAAAGTAAACCATTTTCTAAAACCAACTCAATTAAAAGTCACCAGAAATTAATGAAATTCAACATACGTCCTCGACGCATTGATTAAATTTCCGAAGAACGTTCCCTCAAGTTACTAACATATCCATTTCTCTGTTGATTCCTCCAAATATGAAAACTAAAATTGAGGTCTTCATTTTGATGGTCCCATACAGAGCATGGTTGGAGCAAGTTTGACTCTGAAAAATTACGTTCGAATTTTTGAGAAAAAAGTCCCTCCCCATTTGGAGATAACAAGCAAAGATATTACCAACAAAATTAAGAAATTTTCATTTCTTGAAGAAGTGTATTTATGTGTACCTTTGAGATGCTTTGCAGCATCTTTAAGTTGCATTCCCTTAGTCTGTAAGATGTCCTCCAAAGGTATTGCAATTCTTACTCCATTCGTTTTCCCCTTGTTTCTTCTCTCTCGTCCTGGGTTCTTTTCCCAAGCACCTGTTAGTCAACCGAGCCTCTGCCATTTCACTTTCCACTGTACTCTCACTACCAATTCCAACTGCTACATGCCGATCAAAAAAATTCCCAACTGCTTCATATTCATCATTCCCTGTGGCTTCGCTGCACCCCAATCCCAAATGATCATTTGGGTTTTCTTGTTGTTCGGTCGGTGGTGACTGCAGCGGCGGAATTCCAGTTCTGGACGCCCTCGTGGGCTCTTCTCTGTTTTTATTTAGGAAGAGTTTAGGAAAGGAGTAATCGAATAGATCCTTCCCTCCCCTGACCCTTATTACCGATTCAGACGAAAAGGGGGCGCCCTCGGCGGTTTTTAAGGTGCCGATGTTGAGCCAATTCCACCCGTAGCAAAGCTCGACCACCCATTGGCCGCGGTGTCCCTGCCACACTCTTAGGGAGAATTTGGTCTGGAGAACTGGTTCCGGAGTCGAAGTAAAGAGCTGGCCGTAGCTGATTTCAGACTCGTTCATCCATGAAAATAGCCCTAATAGGCTCCCGTCTAACGCACCGTCCCTGTACTGAATTAGATACTGTCTTACATCCACCGAGTCTATAACCAGCTGGTCAATGATGTCTTCGTTCTGTTTTTTCAATGGCTCGGAGTTTAAGCGGAAAGCCGGGTTAAGACTGTCGTTCTCATCCACGTACTCCAACGCTGTGTTTTTGGCCTCGGAGTCAACGATGTCGTCAAGCCATTGTACCAAAAACGCCAAGTCTGGCAGGTCATAAATTTGTTGCACGAACATTCTAACTCTAGACCATACATATGCAACACATGAATTGGATGAGGATGGTCGCGGCGGAGACGGTGGCGAATACAGAGGAAAATCCGATGGCGATGGAGGGAAAGTTGTGGGCAACGGAGGAAAATATGTGGGCGACGGAGGGAAATAGAAGCCGTTCAACTCCTCGGAATATTCAATAGCCTTGTCGGATTCCGATTCTTCACAGTTCCTCAGCACAACCATTGTCACGTACGGTTAATTTACCAAATTTGACGAATGGAAAAACACACACGGGATGTTAGAACTGAAATTGATGGCAAACCTCAAGTGAAAAAGCAGCGGGAAAAAAGGAAGCCAGATTCTAATTTTGTGGGACAGTGAGAAAAATCTGGGTTTGAGAAAAAGAAACTGAACAGGACACAGAAAGCAATTGAATTTGGAGGGATCCCTACCAAACCTCTAACATCACTCGATTGATCGAGAGAGACAGAGATGATACATACCACGAGAAAGCGAACGGCTTCAATGAGGAGAAAAGAGAATCCAAAATGGTAATTATTGTTCGTTCTGCAAATGGGAGTCCATTACACCCCCCTTTTATTGAGGGGTTTGAAAGAAATGAAGAATTATTGATGGGTTTGGTGAGAAAAGAAATGAAAAGAATTGAGGATTCAAACTTAATTAAAGACTATTATAAACGTATTAAGATTTCCTAATTATAGTTGCACTTTAATTATAAAGATAAATCCATGTTTGGATTCTAAGCCTTTAAAGTAGATATCCAAATCTGCACTCTATTCTTTGGGTATATATAGTTAGATATCTTCAAACAGCAACATATGGTTTAATTTGTGGAAATTATAATTATTATTACTCCTCCACAATTCTGTGTTAATGTTGAACTTAACCATAGATATGAGTTACCACTACTGTATTTTCGGTAAATTTGGTATTCTTAGACTACAAATTTTCAAATCAGTTGATGTATGCGAGAAAAATGACTCGTTGATTTGACCACTTGGAGTCCAAGAGTACTTCCAAGGTTCGGATCCGTTCGATGCCATTGCTCAGACTTGTGTGGATTTGCTGAGAGGGCCTTTGGCCAACTAGTCGCCTAAGTGATGCTGTGGTGAAGGTCTGTCCTATTTAGACAGTAGCTATTACCCAACCAGACATTCTACAGCGGGTTGGAAACCCCAATGCATGGTCCCTCCCATGGGGGGTCCACCCTTTTTGCAGTTAAAAAAAAAAACAGAAAATACCGTAGTAAACTCACCCATGACATGATCCATATGAAATCGGATCCTACAAAACGTTAACTTAAAAATGAATGCATTCTTTTTAATAAATAATTCAATTTTTTCCGTAATTTAAAAAAATGATTGATATCTAGTAACTTGCGGGGTATAAACTCAGATTTTTTTTAACCCAATATACATACAAGGAGAAGGAGGTAATAAAACAATAAGGGCGCTGTTCGACTTTGACAGATTCAAATTTCTTAATCTAGCTAGGAACTGTTTGAACTCAGTTTTTAAAACTCTTTGAACTCTCTGCTCTTTCTAAATTTGTAATGATTCAAATGAGGACGTCTAGAATTCCAATTCTAGGTTAAATTAAAAAAAAAAAATTAACAACCATAGGAAAATTTGTGAATTATTTCCATACATGGAACATACGAACTTGTGTTTTAATTACCAAGAAAGAAAATAAATTTACATGCGTATTGATGTATTAGGCAAATATGGATAGAGTATTTATATGATACAACAGCACAAAAATAAGTTTTTAATGAACATTTATATTTTCTTCCAACCCCTCTCAGATCGAAATTCTAGCTATGTTGTGTATGTAGAGAAGTACCTTTAGACATAGGTAATTGGTAGACATCTTCAGTCAAATCATTACAAGCAGAGGGCAGAGAGTTCAATGAGTTCCAAGAATAGGTTCAAAACAGTTTCTAGATGAAGAAGTTAGAATATGTCGAAGAAATTAAGACGTGGTAGGCAGAGTATTATGTTCATTTTTTTTTAAAGTTTGTTAGATTCCCGTTAAAAAGCAAAATCTTATGACAAAAAAAAAGTTCATTTTAAGACTAAATATCTAGTGTATGCATACTGTAGTGGACCAAAATCTGACAACGTGGTTGGGGCTCGGACTAAGAAGCCCAGAGGGCTTTGGGCCCAAACGGATCGCCAGGCCCGCTAGGAGACAAAATGCCATGGGACGGCCGAGTCAGGCCCATCCGAGATTTACCTGTGTCTCGGCCGGTACACCTTAAATCGGACGAGCCGTCTGAGACAGATCATATCCAAGATGGCTCGGAAGGATGATCTGAGATTTCGGTGACGACCTACGTGACGTCACTAGGGGCGGTTAATGCTCGTAACAAACTAGGGGAAGGCCCATGTGCATGAGACAGCTGTATCTACGTCAGCATGATGGCATCCGAAGCGGTTACACTACGTGTCCGACTGTGGTTGGAGGAAGCAAACATGCGATGCATGCAGATCTGGCTCGTGACGCTCGGTGACGTCATCCGAGCCAGATTGACCGATCTGCCCCTGTACTTGGGTAGCCTATAAATATGAAGCAACGAAGCCCTAAACGGGTAGACAGCACTCTCTCTCTCTACTACTACACTCTCAATTCGTTTTTCTTCTCCGATCACTTACTTGATCGTCGGAGTGCCTTCCCTGGCCACACTCCGGCCAGGTTGGGTGCTAACGACGGGTGCTCAGTGTGCAGGCGGCTCGTGGCAGGTCTCATTCTTCATTCACTCGCTGCTCACTCGGGTCAGAATCACTAGAAGAGGCCCAACGGATTTTTGAGGACACCACAATTGGCGACTCTGCTGGGGAACCCACCCAGAATCTCTTGTGCTCCTCCCTAGATCCACCACTTTTACCCTTTTTTCTTCACTTCTCCTGACTCGAAATGGGTGGCGAGCTAACCCAACCACCAAACCCCACCGATCCACTCCACCCCTCCTCCTCCAGAGATCCCAAAGGGACCCCTCACATCTCCGTCTCCATTCCGACGGGTCACGTCGGACTCACTCCGAGCCCGGACTCACAGCAACTCACCATCCAGCAACTCACTCACCACCTAGAAGAGCGAGACGCTGAGATGGCAGCGATGAGGGCCCAGCTTTCTAAGCTAACCGAGACAGTCAAGAGGAAAGCAGCAGTGGAAGCTACGGCAACGTCCTACGGAGGGGTGTCAGGACAGCGACGCTCGGCCAAGGATCGTCTCGGTAAACCCAACGATGGAAGGGCTCATAGCAAGGCTCTCGTGCTACGGCACGGGAACCTGTCGACCGAGCACCTCTCAAGGGGGAACCGTGGCGATTCCTTTAGGCACAACTCTTCACAAATCTCGGAATCGAGCGCCCGCTCACCATATTCACAGCTCTCGGCGTCACACGAGACAGTCTACTACTTCGAAGACGGTCAGTACAAACCGATCTACCTTCGAAAGGATCCAAAGGAGGCCACTCAGACTGAGCGCTCTTCTGGCCGAAGACGCCATAAGACACCTCCTCAACCAACGAACTCTGCGGATCTCCGAGCTCGGGCAGAGCACTTGAAGAAAACCTCCCTACAGGAACCTAATTTGACGATCATCCGAGATAAAGATACGGGAAAGCGTCACGCATACCGAACCGAAGAACGAGCTCACCATGACGACGCTGGGGGGAAAAGGAAGGGTGAAGGTCACCGAGAACGGCCTCGGTACCAGGAGGAGAAAACGACGCATCATGAGCGTCGCCATGATGAGCATCCCCGGACAAACACCGAGAAGCGTTCCCGTACCAGTGAGGGGTTTACTGTACCGTCCCTTCCCCCTCTACCATCTCTTCCTCCACTACCAAGCGTCGATGAGCGATTGAAACAGTTGGCCAAATCTCCTTTCACAAAGGAGATCACCTCGGCGACACTGCCAGCTGGGTTCACTCTGCTGAAGTTCAAACGTTACGACGCCCTAACGGACGCGTACAACCACCTCATTTACTACAGGCAGATCATTAACCTTTACACCTCGGATCAAGCCATCATGTGCAAGGTATTTCCCACCAGCCTGGGGACTCTCAGATCCCTCTGGTTCAACAAGCTTGAAGAAGGATCTATTGGAAGCTACGAGGCCCTGGAGAGAGCTTTTCTGTCTCGGTTCGTCACGAGCAATATACAGAAGAAAGAGGTGGATTCTCTTCTCGGCTTGAGAAAGCGCCCGGATGAGACCCTGCGCCAGTATGCTGCAAGGTACTGGGAGATGTTTCACCAGGTCCAGGGCTGCGACCAGACCCTCGCTGCGACACACTTCAAATACGGTTTGGAAAGTAAGAGCCCTGTCTTTACAGATCTGATGTTACACCCGCCAAAAAACATGGATGACCTTATGGAACGGATTAATAAATATATAGAGCTTGAGGAACTCTTAACCGAGCGTGATGCTCCAACCTCCTCCATCGTTCCAAAGGTTATCCACGTTTCGGGTAATCAGAAGAAGGCAGTGAACACCATTAAAGCAGGCGCGGCAAAAAGGCTCCCGAAGGCAAGCGACTTTGTGGCCGAGCGCACGGTGCTCACCGAGCCAATTTACATGCTCCTACGGAAAATCGAGAATGAAGGATTCTTTCATTGGCCGGACCACAAGATGGGAACTCAGGATAAAACTAAGGATAGAAAGGTCTATTGCACCTACCACTGAGAACAGGGTCACTACACGACCTCTTGCAGGCCGTTCAAGGCATACTTGGAATCTTTAGTCTCGGCCGGAAACCTGGACGTATACATTGACCAGGAGAAAACCTTGGCTCGGGCACAGAGCCATGGAGCAGCCGCAGGAGGGGGCGCCCAGGAGGACGTGGTAGTAATGCACGTGATTCACGGCCCGGTGACAAGAATGTTAGAGGCTCGGGTGTACAAGGAGATCGAGCAAGCTACCAAAGCATTGGAGGTGCTCTCGGTTAAGCTGCAACCGAAACGCAAGTTCCCGGCCAAGGAATCTCAGTGGACAATCACGTTCATTGAGAAGGATCTAGAAGGGGTGCAGTTCCCCCACAACGACGCTCTCGTTATTACTCTGAAGGTGGGAAAAGCCAAGGTTGAGCGGATTTTGGTGGACCAAGGAAGCGCAGCTGAGGTAATGTACTACTCATTATTTAAAAGATTTGGATTCACTAGCAAGGACCTCAAGCCTTCCGAGGTCCCCCTCGTTGGCTTCAGTGGTACGCCTGTTTATCCTCTCGGCACAATTACTCTCCCTGTCATCACTGGCTCGGTAACGCAGCAATTAGAATTCATCGTCGTTAATTCATCGTCGTTAATTCCCCGAAGCAACATGGCCTTAAGCTCAACGCCGAGAAGTGCTCTTTCGGAGTTGGGTCAGGGAAATTCCTAGGCCACTTGGTGACGAGAAGGGGTATTGAAGCAGATCCGAGCCAAGTGCCAGCTATACAGCAGCTCGTTTCACCGAGTACAATCAAGGAAGTCCAACGGTTAACAGGGATGGCAGCAGCCCTCAACCGCTTTATCAGCCGCTCGGCTGACGTATGCCGTCCTTTGTTTCAATCTATCAAGACAAGCAAAAGGAAATTCCAGTGGACAGAAGAATGTGAGAAGGCTCTCCAGCGCCTAAAGACCTATCTAACCGAGCCTCCACTACTGGAGACGCCTCGAGAAAATGAAGACTTATTCATCTATCTCTCTGTCTCTCCACACGCAGTCAGCTCGGTTCTCGTCCGAACAGAGAGAACCGAGCATCGACCTGTATATTACGCAAGCAAGACGCTGACAGGAGCCGAGACAAGGTACCTCCCTCTTGAAAAGGCTGCCTTCGCTCTCGTAACCGCATCTCGGAAGCTGCTCCCTTACATCCAGGCTCACACAATCATCGTTCTCACCGAGTATCCACTGAAGGCACTTTTCCGAAGAGCTGATCTGTCAACACGGGTCTCGAAGTGGTCATGTGAAATGGCCAACTTTGACATCCAATATCGACCGAGAACAGCTATAAAGGCACAGGTGTTGGCTGACTTCATTGCCGAGCTAACACCTGGAGAAGAAAAGCAAAAGAAAGAAGAACCCAACCCATCCCTTCCCGAGCAATCTATTGAAGACCTTGACGCCCCCGTGGCAATTGAAGATGTAACCAACAATGTCTCGAAGGAAGAAGCTGACGCAGCTGACTTAGCGACAACGCCTCTCTCGGAAGGAGAACCGAGCCCGAGCGCGGACAAAGAACAAGCAACCGTGCCATTCTCCACTTGGCATATGTTCCACGGTAGTGTTTGGAAGTTGCACGTAGATGGAGCCTCTAACCAACGAGGTGCTAGAGCAGGCGTAGTCCTAATCTCCCCCGAGGGAATCATTCACGAGAATGCAATCTCAATCGAGTTCCCGGCCTCCAACAACGAGGCCGAGTACGAAGCCTTAATCGCTGGACTTTGGCTAGCCGAAGCAATGGACGTGAAGACTCTAATGGTTTATAGCGACTCTCAACTCGTTGTGAACCAGTTCAATGGAGAATACGACGCTAAAGATGAAAGAATGGCCAAGTATCTAAGCATAGCAAGGAGTCTAACCGAGCAGTTTGAAGAAATCGAAGTACACCAGGTGGGCCGAGAGCACAACGCCCATGCTGACGCACTTGCAGGATTGGGGTCAGCATGCAAAACTTCCGAGCAACGAAGCATTTCCTTCGGAACAATCTCTTCACCGAGCTTCGATCCCCCTCGGTCTCAAATGATGAATATTGAGCTCGGACCAAGCTGGATGGACGATGAAACCACCAACGACACGGCCCTGGGTAAGGACTTAGACTTGGCCGAAGAGAAGCGCGATGCAGCTCGGGTGAAGTTAGCAGCCTACCAGCAAGAAGTTGCGAAGGGATATAACAAGACGGTTCGGTTAAGGACATTCTGCCCGGACGACCTAGTTCTCAAAAAGGTCACGGACAAGAATAAGAAGAAAAAGCTGATGCCCAATTGGGACGGTCCCTACCGAGTCGTTAAGAAAGTGGGAAAAGGGGCTTATCAAATCGAAGACATGGACGGGAAGCTCGTGGACAAGCCTTGGAATGCTTACAACTTACGAAAGTATTACGCTTAAGAAGACTCCTCTCGGAAGATGAATTTCAAACTTAGAAAAATCATGCAGAAATCGTGATGTACTACTTTCTCGGAAGTTTATCAATGAAAAGCCATTTTTAACCTCAACTGTTATCTTTTAATCGTGTCTCCGTATTTCTACCCAACGGCTTCGGATAAGGCACATGAAACTTATGGGTTACCCCATACAACCTCTCGGTTTAACCGAGCTAATCTTGAGATCACTCGACTTAACCAACTTAACACACCGCTTTAGGTGGTACTAATGTCTCAGCATCACCACCGTGCTGGATAAATTGAGTATTATAACCATTCAAAAATTGACTCGGTTAACCGAGCAAAACGACCCTCTTTTTAGGGGTATTGACCACTAATCCTCTCGGTACGTTTTCACTGAGTCAATCAAACTCTCGTTTAGGGGTATTGCTTCAGTGATAACTTATGTTCCTAAATTGCAAGTCTTAATTATGAACATTAAATTGACTCGGCAATATATCCGAGAAGACCTATCAATTACCTCGGTTACATTTCATGCCTTAGCAAAAAATTCTTGAACATTCATCTCAACTTAGGCCAGGGGTATTTTCTTGCCCTAAGCCGAAGACGAATGGGGGTATTCTTTATATGATTCGGAAATGATCAATCAACAAAATGCAAACAGAAGAAACAAAAACATCCATTCCATTCATTTACCACAAACGACTCGGCATATAATTCTACCGAGCCATTTCAAAACAAGAAATAGTTTGGAGAGAAAGAGAAGTGTTGCTTCAACAACAATGACAACGGTCTGGCATATAATTCCACCAGCCGTGCCCAAATTTCAAACCACAGAATTAACTCGGGGGGGGGGGGGGGGGGGGGGGGGGGAAGAAAGATTGTTCAGAAAAAATACAAGTACACGAAACAGCAAACATTAAACATCCTTTCCGAGCTCCTTGTTGGCAGCCTCGGTCTCAGTAGCAACGGTGTCGTCAACATTCTCGGCATCTTCTGGAACATCTTCCTCCTCTTCTTCTTCAGCCTCCTCCTCCGAGGGGATCTCGATTTCAGGGGTCTCAACCGTGGGAAGAGCTCGGAGAGCAGATTCAGCAGGAATGCTGCCAGCTTCCAATCCGAGCTCGTAACCTTTGGCCACCCCTTTGAAATAGTAAATCTTTGCACCTCTTCGGAAACCCATGTTCTTGATTTCGGACACCTGTCCCTGATAATGCTCGACTACCTTCTCCTTCGCCTCCTCAAATCCAGCCGAGTGTGCAACCCGAATAGCCTCTTTCGACCTCTTCCCTTCCTCGGATAGTTTCTGTTGCAGTTCCTTCACTTGACCTCGCAAAGTGTCTAGCTCGGACAGCTACTTCTTCGCCTCATCCAGCTCCGAGAGTTGAAGTTTGGCCGCGGCCAAATCATTCTCGACATCCCTCTTCTTCGAAATTGCATCTCGGTACTTCAACTTCAAGGAGCTAAAGGAGGAGGAGAGGTTCACAACCTTCTGATGGTACCCGAGCAAAGACTGGTTGGCCTACAAAAATCCATTACAACATTTATGATTATGAAGCATTCCATATCAGAAAACAAAAGACAGTCTCGGAAGAAGATATTACTTACAAGGGTCAAATGAGAAAACATGTCAACGATGTTCCCTTCCAGATCAGCAGGAACCTGCTTCATATCCTCGGGGAGACACACCCCCTGGAGTACAGGCAGCCCGAGCCTAGGGTTGGCTCGGACGCTATCTGTCAGCAGCACAGGTTGCCCCTGTTTGGTCTGAGGGGCAAAAATAAAAGGGATTGGAGAGGAGGTTTCAGCAGTCAAATCCTTCGGAGAAGCTTCTTTCTCGGTTGGAGCCTTCTCGAGGGTGCTCTTGCCAGCAACACCCTTGTCCTTGCGCACGTCCTTCCCCGAGCCTGATCCCAGGGCGAGCCTTTGCTTCTTAAGCTCGGCTTGATCAGCCTCGGGGGTAACTGGAGCTCGCTTGGGTTGGCTCGGAGTGTCCTTGGCAGCTGGAGCGGCGTACCGTTTCACCTTCCTGCTCGGGATCAGACTTGGAAGATCACCAAGATTGCCCCCCATACCTTCCTCTTCTTCCTCTTCGAATTCCTCTTCTAAAGGCTCTCTAATCCTCCCAGCCAAGTCCTGAATTTCGGTTCCGTGAAGATCAACCTCGGTATCCGAACTCACCTCAACTGCCTCCACAGACTTCCCCTTATGTGCCGATCTCTTCCTTTTTCTGCTAGGCCCCGCCCGCTCGGATTCTAGCTGCTCCTTTGTCTTTTTCTTCCTCTGTTGAAGGAAAGAGGTGTAGAGCGGCTCGTATTCCAAAAGAACGTGAGCGTACCGCTCATGCAAAGGAACTCGGTAAGCAGCACGGATGTTATCGTCGTTCTTGGCTCGGAGTAGTCGGGTTGTGACAGGGGAAACATCTGCAAAATAAGAAAAGAGAGAGCTCGGTTAGCACCGATCCACAGCAAAATAAACACAAGAAACAATAAAGGAAAGCATAAATAAAATGCACCCTTGGAAGCAACCAGCCTCGGTATAGGATACAAGTTGTCGTCTTCCGGACCAAACTCAAAATTCCCCCGAACCTCTACAAAATCGTTGGCCCAGGGGTCGGAGTCTGGTAGATGGTCGATCAGGTATGTCCGTGGCTCCTTGGGGGTACTTCTCAGGGACAGAAATCTACGCTCGGATGGGCTATTCCGAGACACGTTGTAGACTCCCACCAAGTCGGGAAGGTTGAAAGTAAGACCGAATTTCTCTCGGAGCACATGCAAACTGTTGATGATCCGGTACGAGTTCATAGCGAGATACCGAGGGTTAATCTGGTACTCGTACAGGAACTGACGGAGGAGGAGGTTTACAGGGAACCGAAGCCCGCCCTCGGTAATCGACAAAAGAGGAACAGTTATATGGTCGTTTGAGAAAGTGATGTCTTCATCTCGGACCAACCGAATCTCAACATCCTCCGGAACGTTATATTTTCGTCAGAAGGCTCGATAATTCCCTCTCTTGCCGTTGAAATATTCCAAGTAAACGTTCGGTCCTTTCACCGAAACCTTAGCCTTGGGTGGTGGATCCTCGGTAGCATGGTCTGCGGGATCAGGTTCGGTATTCGGATTCTTGACGGTCAACGATTTGGGAACAGGCTCGGAAGAAGGTAGTTCGGTTGTGGACTCGTAGAGTGAACCGAAGTTGTCTCCTCTCGGTTGGCGAACCCCTATAACTTGAACGTCGGGGAGCCTGGCGGAAGCGCCGTTCCCATCCCTATCTCTTCCGGGATTAATAGACTCGGTATGATCACTACTAATCTCTCCCTGATTTACCGAGCCTTCACTCCCTGAGCGAGCATCTGGATTGACCTCTATGGGGTTCAATGGGCCGAATCCCTCATCCACCGGCCCTAAATCCGCGGACGCCATTCCAACGTCAGGATCGAAAAATGTCTGTCCGAGACGGTATCTATAATGGTGGTAGCTATATGCGGACGACTCGGAGCTACTCGACCTGTTAGAACTCCCCGAAGAAAGGACGAAGGGCTCTAGGATTTCCGAACCTGAAAAGTGCACGGGTGAACAACAGTTAAGCCATATAACTGACGTTGACCTAAAGCTTTCTTGGGAGCTTCTAGATGGTAAAATCTGGCTCGGAATTAATCCGAGCCAAAAGCCTAACCAATGCAGACGCAGTTCGTGCGTCTCGGTAATCCTAGACAAGAGGAGGGCTACTGATGGCTCGGGATTTCAAACTCGGTCAAGGTCCAGACCCCACGTCTTGGATATGTCTCGGCTGACAAACAAAATCAAACCCTAAAACCTAAGGACAGAGGGATCGAAAAGCGACTCGAAAGGTCATGAAGAAAGTTCTAACGAAGAACGTGAAGAATAGTTGAATGTTTGAGTTCACTGTTCATAGTAACTTCTGCGATCTCTCAACAGATCGTAGAACGTGATTTTTTGCCACACAAAACTCAATAAATCATTTCAAAACGACGGAACAACGACATAATCAACAATCAAACAGAGAAAAACCGACGATTTTTGGGAAGAAACTCACCTCTTGATACACTGGAAAAAAGTGGTAGCGGCGGTGGAGATGAACAGTCACGGTGTTAACCACCAATCGCAGGTCGAAAAAATGAAGGAGCGCGGCGGACAACGGTGGTCTTGAGTACGCCGGAGAAAATGAAGTCTCAAATGCTCTGAATGCGAAGAAAGAGAGAGAACGAGAGTAACCGTTCCCCTCTCTACATCTTCTGCTTTTATAGAAGGAACACAGGTTTAAATGGTAGCGCGGGAAACGAGGAATTGACAGACGGTGTAGATGAAATTATGACACGTGGCATTGATGGGATGGGGCGTCCCTATCACCTAACAGCTCACGCGGGTAAATCCCTTTGGATACAAAACCGCGATCCATGAAAAGCCCTCTCACTCAATCAATGATTACCACGTGGCGCAATCCGAAGTGACCCACCACGAGATCGAGACTGGAGCTCGGTTAAAAGAAACACAATGGGAGAAGTTTGCTTTTCTCGGATGAGCTCCATGCTTGTCTCGGGTTAACACAGCGGTCCAAATTTAACATTCAACTCCTTTCTCGGAACAAAGCGCCTCTGAAGAAGTTGAGGGGCTATTGTAGTGGACCAAAATCTGACAACGTGGTTGGGGCTCGGACTAAGAAGCCCAGAGGGCTTTGGGCCCAAACGGATCGCCAGGCCCGCTAGGAGACAAAATGCCATGGGACGGCCGAGTCAGGCCCATCCGAGATTTACCTGTGTCTCGGCCGGTACACCTTAAATCGGACGAGCCGTCCGAGACAGATCATATCCGAGATGGCTCGGAAGGATGATCCGAGATTTTGGTAACGACCTACGTGACGTCACTAGGAGCGGTTAACGCTCGTAACAAACTAGGGGAAGGCCCATGTGCATGAGACAGCTGTACCTACGTCAGCATGATGGCATCCGAAGCGGTTACACTACGTGTCCGACTGTGGTTGGAGGAAGCAAACATGCGATGCATGCAGATCTGGCTCGTGACGCTCGGTGACATCATCCGAGCCAGATTGACCGATCTGCTCCTGTACTTGGGTAGCCTATAAATACGAAGCAACGAAGCCCTAAACGGGTAGACAACACTCTCTCTCTCTACTACTACACTCTCAATTCATTTTTCTTCTCTGATCACTTACTTGATCGTCGGAGTGCCTTCCCTGGCCACACTCCGGCCAGGTTGGGTGCTAACGACGGGTGCTCAGTGTGCAGGGGGCTCATGGCAGGTCTCATTCTTCATTCACTCGCTGCTCACTCGGGTCAGAATCACTAGAAGAGGCCCAACGGATTTTTGAGGACACCACACATACTAGAGCACAAACAAATATTTTTCTGAACGAACATTTATATTTTTGCCCGGTCCCCTTGGATAGACATCCTAGCTTTGCCACTGGTCACGTTGTGTTGTGAATGTAGAGAAGTTCCTTCAAGCGCAAATTTTTTTTTTTTGATCGACGAAAGAAATTTTATTAATCATTGGAAATGAATTACAAAGATTAAAGGAACCAAAGAAAACGGTATCACAACAGAAAGACAAACATCTCAACTAGGTTAACACCCTTGCAAAATGACATTCATATGCCAATTAAGGCCCAAAGGGAAAAGCTAAAAAAGAAAGCAGCAAGATTGGTAAGGTGCCAACCAAATTACAAGTATCTAGAAACAATACAAAATCAGCCTTCAGGTGCAGTATTTGCTATTCGCTAGACCTCTGCGTTCAAACTCATTTTTTTCTTAAATAAAGACAAAAATAATACAAAAAAATCTATCTTTTTGGCTTATTTTTTCTTTATTCAAAGAAAATTTGGGTTTGAATTATAATTTTATAGTGTTTTGATTCCTTTTGTTGTGATGAACCAATAATAAACAAAAACTTGACACAAAACTAACCAATCCGAAAAAATCTAATAAAGACGAAAAAATAAGTCAAGTAACTTATTACGCCAATCTTGGCCTAAGGCGAGGCCGAGTTTCCCGTTTTTAATACCAATTGCTAAAATCAAATTTTTCATGAAAGTGCTTAAAGCTAAGTTGTAAATTCATTTGTTTCTCATTAGCTAAAAGTTAAGTTTGCTAAAAGTCAATTGTCTCTCATATACTCATTTTGCTAAAAGCAAGTTACTAAAATCACCTTGGCAGGGATCTCAATATATATAAGTCAGCTTTAACTTATTTTTTCTAACCTTATCGATTTTTTTTCCCCAAACATTAGCTAGTTTTGCATCAAATTTTTGTGTATTATTGGTTCGTCTTGACGAAAGAATCGAAAAAAATAAAAACTTATAGTTAAAACTCTCAATTTTTTTAATAAAGACGAAAATAGGTCAAAAATTTGTATTTATTTAAAATTTTTTAGTTGGAATCATAATTTTTTACTTTCAATAATACAGAAAAAATGATGAAAAACCATTTCTCTCTAAAAAAATCTAATAATAAAAAAAAATGAGTCAAATGGTTTATTAGGTCAACCTGCCCTAACTTTCGTGCCAAAAAAGCATCTCCACTGGTCAACGATTATCTGTCAGGAGACGGTTTGTTGTCATTGTTTTACTATCTAGTTTCAAAGAGACTGGAATTTCCGGTTCAGTTTGATTGTTTGTTTTTCTTCCGATTTATTTGATTATCGGAATTAGTTATTTTTTAGACCTCGTTTAGAACAATATTCGTATCAAAAATCATATTGATATGATACTGTTTGATATGCTTGAGGATTTATCAACAAGGAACATTGTATATTGCAAACAAAAGAAAAAAAAAAGTTTGATAAACTGATTTAGAACCTACTTTTAGCAACACAGATGTATTCCGAAAACATATTAGATGGCACGTGATCAACATGAACTTTGACGTAAGTAATGTTCTCGTCAAAATGTAAATCTTGCATTGGCTGCTGTTTTGCAATACACTTGACATTCGAGTCCCTTGGCTATTCAGCTGTTACATAAAATGCCAACTCGAATTACTACACTGCAGTGAGAACAAAGGTCAAAGAGTTCCAAGACCAAGTTCAAACAGTTCCTAGAGGTAAAATCTGTCCCACACTACAAGAAAAATGACTATTCCCGGCATTAGAAAACAGCCGGAAAAAGTCCCAAAACCGCCGGGAAAAGTATTACCGTCGGTAAAAATGCAAAAAACCACCCGCCGTCAAAATGGCCGTCAGGAAAAGATAAGCGGCGGTAATCTACCGCCGGTAATCATAGTCGACTTTTGCCGGCGGTTTCATTGCCGCCGGTAATGGTTATTTCCGAAAAAAAAATTTGTCCCGCCAAGTTTCGAACCCGCGACTCTTTGTGTGAAGCCCCGACACCTAACCGCCCGACCACCCAAACTTTTTGGTTATACTTAGGAAATAAAAATATTTATATTTATATCAATATTTACATTTTTACCGGCAGGAAAATTTATTTTTTGCAGCGGGCTGTGATTACCGCCGGTAAAAGCAATATTTGGCGTAGTGCCATTTTGTAAAAAGTTACTTTTGCTAGCAATGAAGCGCTTGAGTAACAGAGCCCGAGTTCTCGAACAGTGTGCATTCAAAATGTAGGCCAGTTTTCTTTGGGTGAATATAAACTAGTTTTTAGTTCCCTCAACTAGTGGAAGAAATAAATAGATGAGGCGTTTTGTTTAGTTCCTAGTTAACAACAGGATTTGTGTACTTCCTTGCCTAGATAATAAGTAGAGGTACACCAACACAGGCATATTGTCACTATTACAAATATTTGAGCTTTTTGCTTCCTGTTGTTTCTTTCATTCTACTGTCTGAATCTCACATCCTCTGATTCAACAGTAAAAGAAGGTATGCGGAGCAGCAGGCAGAAGAATGGTGGGAAACAAAGACAGGCTACTTAAAAAGTACAACCCACCGGTGGCAAATAGTGCCTCAACTGGATCATCCACAGTTCCAACTGCTTCTGATGAGAATGATGAGGCAGCCCATCTTCTTGATGTTGGTTTTGAAGCTTAGTCTCCTCCAGTCAAACCCTGACAAGTGGCAGTAAGAATAATATACTGGCTCCTATTACCATCGGTCGACACAAGGATCACCCTTATATGATGGTCTCGTGGCATAAGGGCAATGAAGCAAATCAGATAGTTTTATCACTCACTAAATGCTTTCTGATATATAGTAGAGGACTGACTTTCTTGAAGTAGGGTGGCACGACATGATTCCTTCTTAACAATCATACGGAGATGATTTTCGCGTTCGTTGAAGAGAAGGTATCAGAAGGTGGAAAGTTTAGCTGACCTAGACAACCGAAACTGGACCGTAGTATTTCCAAATTTGTTTTCACAGTCACGCTATTTGGGGAAGGCAAGATATTCAATTGTGGATCTTGATCAACAACAGTTGAAGATTCGTTAAGGCAACATAGACTGACATATGTGAAATATCATACTCGTTAAGGCAAAATGGAAGAATCTAGAAATCTATATTCTTCCACGTGAGATAATGAGTCCAACATATAGTATTATTTCATATGTTACATTTAGTGCATCCTTATTCACATACTCTAACAACGAATCTCAATTGCTATCTCTGGCTTTTAAGGACTCGCAATCGTCTTTTTGGGAAGTCCAATTCGATTCCAAAATGAACATATAGGATATTGATATCATTTTCAACGTAGTTTTTTAATCGGGATTTTCAAGGTACTTTCCTTACTTTTTTTTAATTTTACTAATTTTATATAGATTGGAAGTATATATACGAGGTTATACGCAATTCTCATAGAAATGAATCCATCTCCATTTTCGTGCTGATTTTCTATCTACGGAATTTAAAACTAAGGACTTCATTTGGGTGCAGTGCAGATAGGGGTGCACACAGGCCCGTTAGCTCGCCCAGCCCGCCTAGTCCAGCCCGTTTTTTTTAGGGCCTGGGATAAATTTTTAGGCCCATAGGGCCGGGCTGGACTGATATTTTAAGCCCGTTTACTAAATGGGCTGGGTTTGGGAAATTGCTTTGAGGCCCAGCCCGACCCGATTATTTTAATACTATAATATATATGTTACAGCTCCTAGTTGTTTAGGGTTAGAAATTAGAATATCTCGATGAAGTCGAAGAAGAGGCGCATCTCATCTCCACCTATTCGGTAAGAACAGTGCCCTAGTTTTATAAGAACTTGGAACTTTGAGTTTGAGTATGTTATTACGGTTGTGAATTGTTATTATAGTTGATTAATTTATATTTGTGATACCATGTTTTAAAAAAATAAATAAATGGGCTTATTGGACGGGCTTGGGAAATTAAAATTTTAATTGGGCTGGGCTTGGACATATTAAATGAAGCCCGATCATAAACGGGCCGGGCTTGGGAATGCACAAACCTTGTTATTATCTAGTATAAGCCCGACCCGAGCCCGGCCCAGCCCGGTGTATGTGCACCCCTAAGTGCAGACCATGGTTGGAGTAAGTTTGACTTTGAAAGTTTTGATAGAGTTTTTAAGAGAAGAATGGCACGAATATCCCTTCTAAAAGCCGAGGATCTTTGTGTTCAGAGAAGAGAAGTATTGGAATTTGGAAGAACAAAAGTTTAGCTAAGCTAGAAGTAGACCAAGGTTGTCTGTAATTTAGTTATTCATTTGATTACTTATTCTTTTGAGATGTGCGCTATTTCTTAAAATGTCATATGGAGTGAAAAATTTGTCAAAGGTCTGTTTCAGTTATTGGTTTGAGTTTTTGTGTCTTGGATGCCTTTTCGTTATGAGGTTGTGGTTGTTGTACTTTTCCTCTCGAACGAGGTTGAAAATACTCACACTCACATAACCTTTCGATCACACATCAAGTGTTATAGGTGAGATTCACGAACCACGTGAGCGGGGAGAATTCTGTTAAAAGACCAAGTATCCCTAGCATTGTTGTTCTGCCTCCCTTTCTCCGTTACCATTTTTCATCACAAACAAAGCTCAATAAAACTATAGAATCCAAAACCCATAATCGGAGAACATAGTGTAAAACATAACATTAATTTGAAGCTCTAAATTTTCAGACTATAACAATAGCGACTAAAATACCAAGCTATTGGAGAATCTCTAGATGCACTTCTCCTATGCAATAGATCTGAGATGTCCAAAAACAGTTCGACTTTATAACCAAACACTTCAACAAAAAATTAAGAAAGGTAAATGCTTAACTACCAAGATTAAAGTTGGTCAACACGAAATTCATGAGCTACTTTGGCTCAAGAAACAACTCAATCGAATGAGTGCCCAGGGGGCTAATACTGGAGATAAAACCCTCTAAATCCTCATCACAACCTATTAAAGTCATCTCATCATCTTCATCTTTGTAAGTGATATAATAAGTTGCAGCATCGAGTTGCAGCCTCTTTTTCACTTCTTGTTCGAGCTCTACCTTTCGCCACGGCCAAGACAGCTGAAACTTTATTCTGAATCCTTTATACTTAGCCTTTACAGTCAAGCTATTTGTATCACCAGGGGCTGAGATTTGATTAGGAGGCAACAGCGTATCAGAATTCAATTGTGGGATTCCCTCTCGATCAACAACTATGGTAGATTCAAGTTTGTGCTCCTCACGAGGTGGCCATCTTGGGAATTTATAACTCCGACAGATTCGCTTCAATGTAGATTTGCTAACTGCAAAAAAAATAAGGAATCCAGAAGCTCAAAGTTCGTCTGAGTGAGTAACTCCTATCTCCATCTCCATTTTGTAGACTTCAAAATTTAGTCTTATTTCAAAAGGTACATTTAGAGTGTATCACTATTAATACACGCAAGTCCCAATATCTATCTCTAGTCTCTACCTTTTAAAGATTAAATCTTTTCTTTTTGGAAACTCAAATTCTTGTGAAATGTATATACGACATTGAAATCGTTTTCTGAGTATATAATAACGACACTTGATAAAAAAACAGTACTTACGATACTTATTTTAATGATACCTATATTTTAGGTAGGTTAGATGTACATAGACTAGGTTATACACGTTTATCATATAATGGAGATTGAATCTCCATTTTCAGGGTGAACATGGGCAAGATTAGTTCCGTTTTGTGCTAAACTAAAACCAAAACAATACATAAAAACTGAGAATATTTGGAGAGCCAAACCTATCCATAATATTCATGAAAATGATGAACCGGACCAATCCAAACAATTTGACTTTGGTACAATTCTATTATTGAACCCTGTCGGCTTTAAGCTGAGACATCATACTTATGAATCATTTATACAACCTCGAAATTACATCAAATGAGAAGCAAAGTCTATCCAATTGAAAATAACAAGCAAAGATATTACCAACAAAATTGAAAAATTTGTTTCTTGAAGAAGAGTGTTTTTGCGTACCTTGGAGTTCCCTTGCAGCATCTTTAAGAGGCATTTCCTTACACTGTAAGATCTCCTCCATAGCAAGTTCAATTCTAACTCCAGTAGTTTTGTATTTACTTCTCTCCCTTCCTGGGGCCTTTTCATTGCTTCGCATTTCACCTTCCCTTGGTCCCACGCCCCCCATTCCAACTGGCTGAACTTCAGCATTGTCGCAATCCTCATCTGGGTTCTCTTGTCGAACTGTCGACAAAAACTGCTGCGGTGCAGTTTCCTCTGCAACACTATTTGTGTCAATAGTAGTTGTCAAGGCTTGATTAGAAGGCAGAGTATCATAAGTCAACTGTGGGATTCTCTCTTGATCAACAACTGCAGGAGTTTCGTCAGGGAGAGATTGTGCGGTACCTTCGTGTTTATCGCGGGGTGGCCATCTGTTGATACCATGCTCCCGACAAGCACGCTTCAATGCAGATCGGCTAACTGCAATAAGGAAGAATTCAAAAGATCAATTTTTCAACCAAAGCAACTCCAACCTACATCCTTTCCAATTTGGACATCGACAAACAATATCTGAGCGAAAAGAAATTTTTCATTCAAAGCATATCACTATCCACTTTCACTAACCACAATTCTCAATTTTTTTTTCCGCTTTCCCTTTGTTAATGACTGTGTCCAATACTTTACGGCGGGTTCGTGACTAGTTCACGGGGGCATATAGCCCACTTTTCACACGTATAGCGGAAAAATTGTGAATCTAACCTCTTCAAGAAGCAATCTCAAGGAGAGTAAGAACTAAGTATCAATAGTCAACCCCTTCGAGATTAGAATCGAGACTTATCTAAGAGGACAAATTCTCACCATTTTAACTAGCCGAAGTAATTTACAAATCTCCATTTATAAGCGTCGTAATTACAGAAGGTTTATATAAATGCACTTCCTTTTTTTTTTTTTGGTTTTATTGTTATATATTGTTGTGTTTAGTATCCACATATAGAAACTAAAATTTAGGTCTCCAACTTCGAACCCCGATACATATCATGATCAAAGATTTGATGTTTATGTAAGAAGAGTGTATTTAGTTGGAAAAAAGAAAACAAGAATATTTTATTTTATATTTTCATTTATCGGAGGAGTGAATGTATGCATGCGTACCTTTGAGAAACTCTGCCGCACCTTTAAGAGGCATTTCCTTAGCTTCTAAGATTTTATCCAAAGGAATTACATTTTTAACTCCGGTGGTTTTCTTGTTTCCCCTCTCTCCTGTTGGGGTCTTTTCCTTCCTTTGCCTCTTTCTAGAAGGCCCAGGATTCAACTGAGACTCTGCAGTTTCAGCTTCCTCTGTTCTCTCGCCCTCAATTCTAAGTGGCTTAACTTCACCATTGTCTAAATCCTCATCTGGGTTGGCTGTCCACAAAAACGGCGCCTTTCCAATTAACCAGTAATCAAATCGCCGACCATCTGTGACAGGAGTCGTTCTGAATATATAATCCATGACATGCTCACCTGGGTCCTTTCGCGCTGTGTAGAGAAAATCTGGGATGAGGTCGGGGAAATTGAGCCGTGCGTCCTCGAATACGACTTGTGTGGTCCTCCAGCCGACCTCATCACTATAACAATATCGACCCCGTTCGTTGACGTAGTACGGCGACTCTAAAGAATGTCGTTGGTAACGAATCTTGGCCACCCATTCGCGGGGACCTATCCGCCACACTCCCATGGTGACCCTCTCGGTCCCAAACATGCCTGGGCCGTAGCCCTTCCGTTCCAAGTCGCTACACGCATACACCCATCCAAATTCCCCTACTTGTAACAACTTTTTTAACACAAATAACAGGTACTCTCTTTGCTGCTCCCCCGACCACTCTCCTTGCCAGTACAGCAACGTGTCAATCTCGTCCTCCACATATAGATGCAATAAATTGATACCCAGACACTCCAGACTTTGTGGCAGATTTTCCTTGTTCATACTCATAATTCCCCCTCTTGGCCCCCATTCATCATCAACCATCCAGGATTGAAGTAGCTTCTGCCGCGTCAAAGCCATGTCTCCGGCAATGTACAGCGGCCGGTCAACGAAGTCCATGGATGATTGGCCAGACCATTGTTGATATACAAGCATTGAATTGGCCGACGAACATGGGGAAGGCGGAGGCGACCATTGAGGCAAATTCAAGAGGCTCGTCACGTCGAAATGTTCTTCAGCAGCCATGTCCGACTGATCTCCACAGTTCGCAGGCCTAGCCATTGACACACAGTTACCAAATTCAAACCCAACGGAAGAGAAACACACAAACATGAGACTGAGAGAATATTTCGCCTAAATCAAACGAAGAAACTACCTCTGCTGTCGATTTTGTAGCGGACTGTCCATGGATGATTGGCTAGACCCTTGATAATATGCGACCTTTGAATTGGACGGAGGCGAAGGGGTATTCCAGTAGATCAAATATTCTTCAGTAGCCATGTCCGACTCTTCACTGTTGGTAGGCGCAGCCATTGACACACTGTTACCAAATTCAAACCCAGTAGAAGAGGGTAAAAAAAAAACACACACACACACAAGATTGTGAGAATATTTCACCTAAATCAAACGAAGAAACTACCTTTGTGAAATTCCAGCGTAGGGGTTGGTCCGGCTAATAGGCGGTGCTGCTGGAGTCATTGGCTGCTGCTGTTGATTTTGTAGCGGATTGTCCATGGTTGATTGGCCAGACCCTTGATATACGACCATTGAATTAGACGAGGATGGGGAACGCGGAGGCGGATATACCACCATTGAATTGGACGACGTTGGGAAATACATTGGTGGCGAAGGCGGTGGCACCGACGACAACGTAGGTAAAAATGGGGGCGACGGAGGGAAATTCATCACGTTGAAATCTTCAGTAGCCATGTCCGACTCTCCACTGTTAGTAGGCCTAGCCATTGACTCACAGTTATCAAATTCAAACCATTAGAAGAAGGAAAAAACACACCAGAGACTAAAAAAGCTGGAATTTGTAGCAAACCCAAGTGGAGAAGTAAAAAGAAAAGCAGCAAAATTCGGCAATGAAAATTCTAAAACATGGTCCTAAAGTGAGGAAAACACAGAGTAACGAATTCTTTGAAAGCTGGGTTAGGATCCTAAACCTCTAAAAGATCAATGGATGATCGATCGATGGAGAGACAGAGGTAGCTGCTTTTTTTGGTTGAGGGAACTAGCTAGCGGCCCGTTTGGATGACGTATTAGTTTTGGAGGGAATAAATAGTAAGGGGGATAAAATAGTCGGGGGATTAAATAAGAAGGGTGGACCCATATTGATGTGATAGGTAAGAAGGGGGATTAGTACATGGTTTGGATGAGGGATAAAACAAGAGGGATAAGGAGAGTGGATAATGTAAAATCATGTCAAAAGACAAATTTGCCCTTTCATATGCCCGTATTAGACTATGAATTAAATTAATTATATAATTTCAAAAATAATAAGTCCTTCTAATAATTTTTTTATATAAACTAAAATTACATATAAACTATTAATTGGGTGTTGCCACAGCCACACCAAATAATTTTTTCCTCATCCATTGTCACTTCTTTTGTTTCCCATCGTTGGATCATGGAATTGGGTGTCGCACAGCCGCACCAAATAAATATCTTTCCTTTTAGCCTTGTAAATATCGACAACTTTTGTAACCTGTTCATGTTCCATTATCATCATTAGACCAAAAAAAGAGGAGAAGCAACGGCGAGTTCAAGAAAGGAAGTCCGGCGATCCATCACTTGCGTTCTACGGCGAGTTTAGAGAAGCGAAGCGACGGCCGGACGTTGAATTCCGGCGATCGGAGCTTTGACGAACAGGATTTCTGAGTTTTTCTGGGTCTACGAAGGTAAAAAAAAAATTCAAAATTTATGGGTTTTTCTTTTATTAATCCGAAATTGTATTTGTAAAAACCTATTTTTTTTGTAAGATTTGGGTAAAAACTTGTTAGATCAATGGTGGTTTGTGCTTGTGTGAGTGTGTTCAGAGAGGGATACGTTGGTAATCCGGCCCCACATGTTTAGTTCAGGGGAAGGGGGATGAGGGGAGGCCGGATGATTTAGTCGGGGAGGGGTTTTGGTGCTCCCAAACAAGGGATGAGGAGGGGGACCGGGATGAGGAGGGGGAGGATTATTTAGTCGGGGGTCGAAACCCTCATCCAAACAGGCTCTAGGGACTCAGTTGGTAAAGCAGGGGTTTATTCTGCAACTCATACACCCACACAACGCCTGCTTTTATAGATGGGTTTGCTTTATATCAAGAATGGGTGTAAGTACCTAAAATTTGAACTTCAACGATCTAGATTTGAAACGGTTCAGAAAAAATTCTGGTACTTTCTGAGTACCTAGACTTTATGGGATTTGCTTTGGTCTTGTGAACATTTAAAAGGTTCAGAAGATTCAAAAAGTCGGAGAAAATGAGTCCCCCCATACAGCACAGCACAACACTAATAACATTAACTTTTAATTTCCCATTTGTTAAAATAAGTTTTCATGCAAAGAATTTATTAATTTTCTGAAACAAATTACAAAGATTAAAAGAATCCGAGACTAGAAATGCCAAGGACCCAAAAAGGGAAATAACAAGAAAACACCAAGGATGACAAGATACCAGCCACAACACCGAAAGAGAAGAATTAGTTTTCCATAAAAGTTTAGTTCAACTTAGCTGTTAGAATTACTCTTGTTCTTGACTGAGCATTTTTAAATTAAGAGAATAAATGGTTTAGTGAGATATATGTGTCCATAGAGAGAAAAGGGAAAAATTCAAACCCCCCCCCCCCCCCCCCCCCCCCCCCCTACTTTGACCTCAATGTCTCATCACCCCCCAAACTTTAAAAATTATCAATTGCACTCCCGAACTACCATTCCGTTATCAATTTCACTCCTGCCGCCCCAATCTGTCACTTACCTAACGGAAGACGCTGAGGTGGACTTGGACGGAGGTAAAAAAACGTTAGGGAGTAATTTTTGTGGGAAAGTCATCTGATGTGTCACCCTTCTCTCTCTCTCTCTCTCAAAAGCAAATTAGAAACCCAGAAAAATGGTTTCAAAAGCCATCAAGGAAACCCCTCCCAAATTGGCCATCAAAGACGGTTGCCGCGGTCTCCTCCATCATCCACAACAACCACCACTGCCTTATCAAGATCTTCTCAAAATTCACCCGAATCGCCACTGCGCAAAACAAGAAGAAAAAGAACAATGTCAGATTCTCCCGATCACTCTTCTCTACCGCTGGCAACCACCTTCTTCCGCCACAGACCTCTCCGGTAAAACCCACCATTTTTCTTGATTGAACCCTTCTGATTTTGTTGGGAATTGTTTGTTATGGAGTTAGTCTCTGTTCCGATGAAATCTATCGGCCAATACGTAAATGGGTTTAGAGGTTCAGTTGCTAACAATAATACTACGGCACAACCATTTGACGACCAGATTAACCATTCAGGTACCGAAGAAATTCTTGACCAAACAATGAGGAATCAATTTTTGACTATGAAAGTGGCATTTCTTGACCAAACAATGAGGAATCCCAAATGTTTGGTAATGGGTTTACCAAATTGGATGAAGGAGATAGGCTACACCAGATTATCAAGCGGAAGTTTGTTTCCGGTTTGGGTAGTACATGGAAATCATACATATGTAGTGGTTGTAGTTGTGGTGGCGGGTGGGTGGTCGTGGGTGATGAGGAGAGGCGGTGGGGAGGGAGGAGAGAGAAGGGGAAGGCAATGGAGGAGATAGATTTTTGAGTTTTTTTTTTTCAAATCTGAGGGTTTTTTTTTTTTTTTGAGTTAGGGGATTAACATTTTATCCCACCGTTAGTTTCCATCAGCGTCTTCCGTTTGGCAAGTGACAGATTGGGACGGCAGGAGTGAAGTTGATAACGGAATGTTAGTTCAGGAGTGCAATTGATAATTTTTAAAGTCTGGGGAGTGATGAGACATTGAGGTCAAAGTATGGGGGTTTTTTGAAATTTTCCCGAGAGAAAATGCAATCAAAGTGATCCCATACATTCAACTAATAAAAAATTATTGCAGTCAAATCGGGTCTATCGTGTGGTGATTGTCCCTCGCACCATTCATATTGGAATCTCTTTCAACTTTGGGTAGGTGAAAAACAAAAATGAGGTGGTGTTCCACTAACAAAAAATAGTTTTCTTTCCGAAATCAAGAAAGGCCATTCTCTCTCGCAATACATCATATAAAAACCGTGAAAAGACAATTTATTCAAAAAACTGTCTTACTGAAACACCTCCTGAGCATCGTTGTCAGAACCGCACGATTCACGATTCGATTGACGATTCAAGTAAAAATGATACGAATCTATAGGTGAATCAAGGTTTACTTAGAATCGGTAGTGAATCATACGATTCACGGTTCGACTCGCGATTCGATTCACGATTCATGCAAAAACGATACGAATCTATATGCGAATCAAGGTTTCCCACAATTATTACATTCGACTAATATGAAATCACATTAGCGGTTTTACCATAATTTTTCCATATAAACTAGTTTTGTACCTGAACTTTTATTGTTATTTGTTGTAAGGCTAAGCTTTCATTTTTATAATGAATATTTATACCTATATGTATATATCCATTTTATTATAGTATTTAGTTTCATGTACAAATATCTATTCTTTCCTATTAGACCATGTAGTCATCAGTTTATGTTAGAAAGAACTTCTGTATTGATTTAAGCTTAAATTTATCAATTTCTCAATGTATCTTTATTATGCAAGTGCATAGACACATTTTCCAAGTATTTTTTAAACTTAGACCGAATCATTAGGATTCACAATTCGATTCGATTCACGATTCGGAAAAGGGTTATTCCGATTCTCGATTCGATTCGCGATTTGACAACTATGCTCTTGAGTATGAGAATAATAAAAAATCCATTAGCTCTGGCTGTGAATCCTAAACTATTGTAAAACACGAAGGTATGGATTTGCATTTGTATCTATACTCTACCTATCGTAAATAGGTTTTACCGAATATTTTGACAACTCTAAAGCTATAAGGAGATATGTAGCCAGTGGCGGATCCGGAAATTACACACATGGAATCACCTTTAAGCAAAACTTTGAAAAAAAAAAAAATCACAGTCTATGCTTATGGTGACGAGAAATCATGCCGTAAAATAATGGGTCACAAAACCTCTAAATCAAAGAGTAATCTAACTAACGTATAATTAAGTTTCTGATATTAGATTTGTAAGAGACACTTGTGGGAAAAAGAAAAGAAAACGACAACGATAGAGAAATGTTCAATCTCTTTCAGCAACTTTTTTTATCTTAATCCTCTACAAATCTCTTCAAATATGCAATATTCCAATCCAATTATAAGTACTTGATCGAACCTTTCAAGATAATTTTTTTAACAAATGCTCAACATCATCTGCGCTACGTACCCATAAACGGTAACCAGAAAATACCCAGAAAACTGAACCTGAAAAACTGAAATGAGTTATGTTTCAGTTTTCTTGGTATTTTTTCTAGTAGAGTTTCTAGGCACTTAGCATTTGTTGGAAAATATGTTTACTTTTGTGATAAAAACCGAAAATATGAATGCAATAAAATTGAAACGCAAAACCTGAAAATCAATGAAATGAAATGATGATCAAGGCGAGAGTAAACACTTTGTACTTAAGACAGATTCGCCCCCGCTACGGTGCTTACGGTTTGCATGAACGTCTATCTCCCAGCACTACTTGATCTTCACCGAACGGAAGTAGCACTCCCAATCTATTCGGTAGGCGAACCAAACTTGTGTTTGTGCTCTCTCCAATGAAAAGACTCTCAATGAAAGTGTAGAAAAATTAACAACACAGTTTGAAATAAATGAAAGATGTCATATATAGGCAAACTGGTGACTCTACGAATAGTCACCAGGGTGAAGAGACACATATGTTCATGAAAAGACGCGTCCGTCCACAACGAACAGGTGCCAACGAAAAGACACGACTCTAAATCAATTCAATTTCCATTCACACATAAAATAAATATTACTCCCTCTGTCCCAATTTGTTTGCTCGCTTTGGGAAACGTGTATTTTTGTAGATGTTAAAAAATGTACTTTTGTATAATATTTTTAAATTTTTTTTACACCAAATTAAAGTACTCAATGAGCACTTTAATTTGGTATAAAACAAATTAAAAAATAATATAGAGAAATATATTTTGTAGGGGTTTGAAATTGCACGTATTCCCATTGTGAGCAAACAAATTGGGACGGAGGGAGTATAATCAAAATATTTTTTCCAACAATCCCCCACATGAATGAAATTGACTCGATAACAAATGCAAAAACAATGCAAACAACAGAGAGAGTACATGCGGAAATTTCCTGCATGGGGTTAGGTAGCTTTTGGCTTTGAACCTCGCCTTGTGAATAACTATCAGACTTACTAGCTAACTAGTGAACGCGATGTCTTGAACTGTTCAACCGTTTGTGTAAGCCAAGACAATAGTCAACACACAGAATCTTTCCGAATACAGTTGGTTCTTACGGTTGTGCCCATTTTGGCCCTGGAACACGTAACTGGTTTCAGAGAGTGTTTTTTAAAGAATTCAGCCTTAAAATTCTCATAGAAGCGGCCCACTTCACACTCACATAGGTGATTTCCTATTAAGAGTATCTTGCAATATACCCCACTTGGATTTACCAAGATATAAGAATCATTAAAAGTTAAAACTTAACCTAAATCGCTGCAGGCATCACTGTTTAACCATAGGAATGAGTTGGAGAGATATATCTCCTCAGTGATACTCCTCGGTCTCATATAACTCAGTTGTCCCGTTGAACCTAGATCTTGGGATCTCCAGTCAGCTAGGTTGGGTTGCCGTCATAGAGCCTTTTAATTGATAGGCTTTAAACCCATTCCCCTCGATGATCATTTGTTCTCTGGTCAAAACCATTTGGTTAACGGATCCGTATTTCATTATTGACCTTCAATGGTGCTAATTTCAATTGAGAACAAAGTGTTATATGGTATTGTGTTTGCAATTATCACGTCAACACTTACCATACTATCCCGTGCCTAACTTTGAGTGTCAAACTTATGAATACCAATCAAAGAATAATCTGCAATTTTTTTTTTTTTGGCACAGAATTAAATTACTCATATGAGTAATTTTCAAAAAGTTACGTATGAGTTACTTGCAAAAATCGAGTTATTTGCAAAAAAGCACCACCTCCCCCACCTATAGTTTGACATGATTGTTTTAAGTCCGGACATGTATCAATGTCATAACTATTAACTCATACTTCTATTTTACTTAAACAAACTTTTGACCACCAAAAATGTCACTACATTTATTTCGTTAACTCGTTCTTCAATGAAATAAATGTTTAACGGTGCATGTCTACAATATCGAGACTTGCTGTTCTTCGTGGTCCTCTATACCTTTTCAACTACTGATGGCCATCATATCATTACTCTTGGCACTGAATTGGACCACAATGGAACATCCTCTAAGAAATGGCTTGGCCACTCTGCTTACTAGCTTTTGTCTAATGCAATGAGTTGATCAGACTCCATTGTAGACCATGCTATACACGTGAGGATTTCCAAATCGCTGTTGCACTCCAATTATAAAATTAAATCCACTCTTAGATTTTAAATCTTTAGATTGGACTTTATCATAATACTTTATTTTCCAAGTATAATTGAAAAGCTCCAAGTGCAACAAAAACTATGTGGAAATTATACATATTGCTTCCCCCACAATTCTGAAATTAATTCAGAATACATCAAAATAATTTCCGTAGTTTATGACATGTCACAGATTATGTCAAAACTCTCTTTTTCTCTCTTGTGTAATTTCTTGACACATTTGTAAGAAACAACCCCCACATTCCATATATTTTTCCATGCTCATTGGATACTCTCGAAAACATAAAAATCGGTTCCACTTTATTTTAAAAAATATCTTGTGGGGTGTAGTTGTTTGACAACTACAAAATATCTGAGAAGATTATAAAGATATAAATATTCTAAATCTTAGTTTCATATTACATCAAACATAGCAAGCCCATTTGCTAAGTTTATCGAAACATGAATTTGCATGTTTTATGTTTCCAATCGATTTGGCCCAAGAGACTAGCTATAATCCGCGAGTCTTCCCATTAAATTAGGGCCAAGAAACCAATCTTATGTAAACCTTGTGCTGATTCTCATAATGCTCTGTTTCTTTCCAATTGAAAGAAATCAAGAGATCCTAATATCTTGAGGTTCAACATGGCGTTAAACGAAGCCAATTCAATCAATACCTTACTATACTTGGCTATCTCTGAAAGGTGGATTTATTTCTCTTGCTTTAAAAATCATAATTGGGCCAAGCCAACTCAATATACAGGAAAACCGAATCTTTGCGACCTCAAAATTAAAAGAGAAAACCAAATATCACAAGATTATAACGGTTTGTCTCGGGCAATATCTAGCGGTCATAAATGATAGAACCAACAATCACGTCTATTCGTTAAAATAGTTTAAACCCAACAACCGACAATCGTATCCAGTGTAGACCAAACCAGTGAGTTAGACCCAACGGTCACACTTCTTGATTTAAACTTAAGGGGCACATCCCTTAATTCGAACCTAAGGGTCACATCTCTTGATGTAAAATAAAAGGTCACACCTTTCCATTATTTTAAATCCAAAAGTCACACCTCTTCATTTGAAACCAAAGGTCACACCTCTTGGTTTAAACTTTACGATCGCATCCTTTAGTAGAAACAAAATGGTCACATTTTTTTACTTATTTTTTTTTTTTTAAAGTGTGTATGTAGATATATCTTCTTAGTTTTCCACAAAATCCGATAACATTGAAGTATTTGGATTTCCCCATGTACCAACCAAATCACTTGAACTCAAAGGAAAAATGACTTTGGAGGTTACCAATTCACCAAGGCATGCATGGAAATAAGCCGCCGAACTTAAATTATGGTCAGCCACTTACAAAAATACAACGTGTTCCAGTAAACGTTGTCTTCTAGGCTTCCATGGCCGACACCGTAAACTAACGGGACCCCAATTACTCCCAATAATAAGGCTTAGTTTATATGTTTCTAGATTCATTGGAGATAAAATCACCTCCCCACTTCATTTGCTAAAATCACCTCCCCACTTCATTTGCTAAAATCACCCACTTGATTTTAGCAAATGTCCATTTTGGCAAATTGAAAACCAAGGAAGATTACATATATTTGTCACCATCAAAAACTACCAGTCAGAATTGATAAAACCAACAGTTGAGTCTATTCAAATGAAACCCAATTGAATTCCAATCAAAACCTGAATAATCAAACATTTACATTGAAATAATATTGGGAATGTTAAATGAATCAACGGACAACACCATTTTGATCATTTGGACCCACTCCAAAGCATCATAAAGGAATACCAAACTTTGGAGAATTTGATATTCAATTTGAGTCAATGTTGCCATGGAAAACAAAAACTATTCCACAGACCCATTAATGGACAAAACCAAAACTGCCGTAGCAATGGAAAAATATATCTAGCGCAAACTATTGACACCAAAAGATACACATAAAGATAAAAATATTCGTGAAATACCGGAATAATCACGACTCTTAACTAAGGATTGTGTCTTGGGTGTAGCAGCATATGTTGGGTTTTTTGGTGGCTTGATGAGCGGCGGTCGGGCTGTCCTTGAAACAGCAACATGGGCTTGTTTCTCGGGTTCCGGTGATGGTGGTGGCAATGGCTTGTTTCTCCTTAGGTGGCCATGGCCGTGGTGTAGCGGGGGTGGCGGCTGCGTCTTGTTGGATGGTTGTTCAGGGTTTTATTTGTTGGGCTTGGCCCATTTTATCTGGTCACTTTTGGGCCTTGGGTGTCTTTTACGCCCGTAACGTATATCTGGGTTTTTTCTGACCCATGAGGTGTTGGGCTTATGCCCTTTAGGTGGGGTAACCTCGATTGATTTCTTACCAATCGTTGGTTTGGGTCTTGGATTGGGCTGACATTTGCTCCTTGAGCTGTTTTGCTATTTCCTTGTCCTATTAGTCTTGTAACAATTTCAAGATTAATGAAATCTTTTTTTGCCTTTCAAAAAAAAACTAAGGATTGTGTCTCTCCAAAAAGATTTCAAAAGACAGCACCGAATTTGTCAAATTCTTACAGGCACCTTAACAAGAATTAGCATGGGAAGTAAAAGTAAACAAATTCATTTTTTTTTTTTTCAACCGTGCCAAAGGACACTGGATCAGATGAGAATGGAAACAAAGGACACGTGATGGACAATAGAATAAAGGACCCGTTTCTAACAGTTTGAAAAGTTGCAACTCTGATATCACATGACTAAAGGGATTAACCAACCATCGGGGCTTTTCAACAAGTGACACTTAGTCTCATAAGAAATGAATGTTGAAAACCAAAAGGTACCAAACCAAAGCGCCGTTCCACAACGGTGGGAAACACAAACTTAATTCCAACAGTTTTAACGGTGGCAAATAAAATAGAATCATTGTCTTCAATGATTAACAGTTCATGTTTTTCCAAATCAACATTGCTCAAAGGCAATTTCACTACCTTCAGATAGAACTATTTTTAACAGATTTACAACCCTTCGGAGACCAAATGATCGGGAAAAATAAAAGAAGCCATGCTAAAAATTCTAATCAAAACATTTAGAATGACCCAGTCACAAAACAAAGAAACTGTTCAAAATCATGTAAATAAATAATTCACCGAAGTACTATGCATAGATTGTTCATATCCATAGTAAAACACCACGAGATTTAAAAAAAAAATGCAATCAGTGCAAGTGCCACTTTTGTGCCTATAACAAATATCACATAATCCAGGTTTGTCTTCAATTTATTAGACTATTGATCGATTCAAACATTAACTAAGCCAAATTTACGTACAGTAGTACATGCTTAACACACAAAGTAAGGCGAAAAATTAAAAGACAAAAATACGCCATCACAAAAAAGTGCGATGTTTCTTAATAGATACGTTGGTTCTGAATGGACATTTACAAACCAAGCATTGTGTCCAATGCAAAGTAGCATCTATAGCCAAACTATTGGAATAGTAACTAACATTGCCAACAAGAGTCAATCCAAAAAACACACGGATTGATGCAGCGATATATCCCTTCATCGAGTAGGAGCCGTTTAATATTGAAAGAAACCTTAATATATTCATGCGTACAAAATAACACTAGGCCAAGAGAAACAGGTTCATTAGATTTAGATGCATGTTATACATGTCTTGTCAACCACAATTGCCTTGAAACATCGATTTACTATTCTGATCAATTTCTAATATTATATCTACGCATCAATTATCCCTACAATTATGCATGTTCTCTAATTGCTTCAAATGCAGAATATGCAGAACAGTAAATCGATCTACAAGAGAAATCCATTCGGTGGTTTCGGAACAGTTTGTACCCGCGTAAACAAATCCCAAATCCCGATATATATCCGAATTAAACGATCAGAATGATAAATCATGCCGTAGACATAATCACAAAAAGTAACATCCGAATCTGTCTTAAGATTATTGGAAAATATGTTTACTTTTGTGATAAAAACCGAAAATATGAATGCAATAAAATTGAAACGCAAAACCTGAAAATCAATGAAATGAAATGATGATCAAGGCGAGTGTAAACACTCTGCACTTAAGACAGATTCGCCCCCGCTACGGTGCTTACAGTTTGCATGAACGCATGAACGTCTATCTCCCAGCACTACTTGATCTTCACCGAATGGAAGTAGCACTCCAATCTGTTCGGTAGACGAACCAAACTTGTGTCTGTACTCTCTCCAATGAAAAGACTCTCAATGAAAGTGTAGAAAAATTAACAACACAGTTTGAAATGAATGAAAGATGTCATATATATAGGCAAACTGGTGACTCTACGAATAGTCACCAGGGTGAAGAGACACATATGTTCATGAAAAGACGCGTCCGTCCACAACGAACAGGTGCCAACGAAAAGACACGACTCTAAATCAATTCAATTTCCCTTCACACATAAAATAAATATTATAATCAAAATATTTTTTCCAACAGCATTTCTATCTAAGTGCTAATTCTACGTATCTAGTGTACGGTTGCTAGCAAATTCTTTTAGTTGGCCTTAAATGGTTGATAGGTGCATAACGCGGAGTACCATTTCAGTTTTCTTCTTTTGAAAAGAACCCCTGTACTAATGCGTAAGAAACCGGGGAAGAAAATAATAGACAACGATAGAGAAACGATCAATCTCTTTCAGCAACTCTTTTTATCTTAATCCTCTACAAATCTCTTCAAATATGCAATATTCCAATCCAATTATAAGTATTTGATCGAACCTTTCAAGATAATTTTTTAACAAATGCTCAACATAATCTGCGCTACGTACCCATAAACGGTACCCAGAAAATACCTAGAAAACTGAACCTGAAAAACTGAAATGAGTTAAGTTTCAGTTTTCTTGGTATTTTTTCTAGATAGAGTTTCTAGGCACTTAGCATTTCTATCTAAGTGCTAATGCTACGTATCTAGTGTGCGGTTGCTAGCAAATTTTAACCAAGCTATTTTCTGTGCAACAACGGAAATATATGATGCGTCATGAATTTTAAGAAATCTTGAATGAACATACTGAAGCGATTTGGAATTATTAAATGGTTATGTTAGATTGATAGTGATATTGAATATGACAGAACGTATTGGGCATTTTGAGAACTTATGTTGGATGGATGCATTTGAGATGTTTTTATAATATAGATTTCATATTTGGATGTGAATTGATGGTTAAACATGGAACGATTTAATAAGCATATCATTTTTTTTTATTTTGTGACTATTCCCGGTGTTCATAAAAACTCGGGATCGCCGATGTCGGATTAGAGACAGCAGAGAAAGAATTACCAGCGTTTGTCAAACGACGGCACAAACGCCGAACGTATTTCCGGCTTTTATTAAACACAGGGAAGTATTCCCGACAGTGGTCGTGCCAGCGTGTGCAAAAACACCGGCAAAATTGCTTTCCCGACATTTATTTGATATGCGCCGGCATTTTAAAAACGCTGCAAAAACCCTGATTTGTAGTAGTGATACACGGGTCTACTCTAGATTTTCTATCAAAGAAAGAATGATACTTCAGTATACGGTTGGTAGCAAATTCTTTTACTTGGCCTTAAATGGCTGAAAGGTGCATTACCACTTTAGTTTTTCTACGCAACAAAAATGTCCGGATTGAAAAACACTTTTTCTTTTCTTTTACTTGGCCTTAAATGGCTGAAAGGTGCATTACCACTTTAGTGATACACGTGTCTTTTACTTAGTCTATTGAAAGGTGCATTTATGGGAAAATTGCGCTTGTCCTTTTTTCTACGCAACATCGGGAAGAAAATATTGATTTGAAGACCCAAAAATCAAAGCACGTTTTAATTTGATTCCCACAGCAGTGGTTATACGGGAACAAAAAAATAGAAGTTTCTTAAATTAAAAGAACTCATTGATCTCTATTTCATTGTTGAACAAAACTTGAATTTTTCCTCAATTTGCGGACCGGACAAAATTTTTGGGATGGAGGTAGTAGATTAACCCTAGGGGTTTCTGGTAAGTGCGCAAGAGAAAGCTATAAGGGATCCTTTATGATATCACATGTTGAAATCTAACGGAGACCGAACATTTCAAACCTTGGGGGCTATGGGAGGTTTATTCAGTCGTTAACTTTAAGACTCCGAAATTAGTCGAGATGAGAGCAAACTGGCCTAGACTCCAATTATATATAGATATAAAAAAACCAATTATATCATTCGAATCATATTATGAATGTGTCGTTAACACTGTAAAAAGAAAGGACCAAAGTTTTTGTGCTCTTACATGGGTGCGAACGCAAATATGGAAGGGTTTTTTAATTATAGATATTATAAATTATTCAAAGTTATAGTAAGAGAAGCGTATGTGTAATGGGAGTAAAATTGCATTAACTATTTTGTTTTCAAAATTCTAATTGCATTAACTGACTTAAGGCTTAGTTTTCCGTTTGATTTTAACAACTGGGTTCCTAAAATCAACCATGATTTTAGCAAATGAGTTTAACAGGTGCTAAAATCATGATTTTGAAATCAATAAATGAAGTAGTTCCGTGTATCGTTTTTCGATTTTTTTCGCACCAAATTAAAGTACTCCTCGTGTACTTTAATTCGGTGTGAAAAAAATCGATAAACGATAAACGATAAACGGAACCACTTAATTTTTTGATTTGAAATACCTATGATTTTAGCACCTGAACTCATTTGCTAAAATCATGGTTGATTTTAGCAATTCAGTTGCTAAAATCAAACGGTTGCTAAAATCAAACGGAAAACTAAACCTTAAGACTATCGATTAAAAAGGGGGAGTGCTCGTACTTCCTCGACAATTAGAATGACCAACCCTTTATTTTTTTTATTTTTTTATTTTTTTTTATGACGAAGGAACCACTCCATAGTTGGGCTACTAATTGGACCCACCTTTAGAGTGTAAACCTCCGGATAAGCCGAAGCAACAACCGCCCTAACCAACCAAGTAATTCGCAATACCTGCCTGGGAGAGAAATCGAACCCTGCCCACTTAGGACAAAGGGCTGACACCTTCCGCAGGGACAGGCCCACAGGTGATATTAGAATGACCACCTTCAGGAAGTGCTAACAGAAATTCCCAGCCCACAGGAGGAGTTTGTAGAGATAGTGCTCTTGTTCTTGACTGACCATTTCAAAGACTATTTGTCTTTTAAGAGAATAAATGATGTAAGGAAATATATGTGGCCATAGCGACAAAATGCAATCAAAGTGATCCCATGCAGTCAACTAATAAAAAATTATTGCAGTCAAATCGAGTCTGATCTTGTGGTGATTGTCCCTCGCACCATTCATATTGAATCTCTTTCAACTCTGGGTTGGTGAAAAGCAAAACTGTCAGGGTAGGTTGGTTTGGCTAAATAAGTTAAGTGGCTTTTTACTGTTTATTTTTTTTGTCCTTATTTATTTATTTTTTTTGTATTTTTAGTTTTGCGTCAAACTTTTGCGACCTATTGATCCGTCTCGACGAGAAGAATCGGAAAAGTAAAAATTTTTGACCGAAACTCTTAAATTTTTTCAAAAATACAGAATAAGTCAAAATAAGCTGTGACTTATTCTGTATTTTTGAAAAAATTTAAGAATTTCGGTCAAAAATTTTTACTTTTCCGATTCCTCTCGTCGAGACGGATCAATAGGTCGCAAAAGTTTGACGCAAAACTAAAAATACAAAAAAAAAAAAAAATAAATAAGGACAAAAAAAATGAACAGTAAAAAGCCACTTAATTTATTTAGCCAAACCTAGCCTGAGTATGAGAACAGTGAAAAATCCATCTACCCATAGATATAACACTCCCAGCAAAAAAAATACCCCGAAGCACCTCCTCAACACTCGCACAAACACGCCTGCAACACACTCAAAACAGGCAAAAAACTTAATGATGACAGCAAAGGACTCGCACAATCACTCCCAGCAAAAAACTTAATGATGACAATCACTAAGTTTGGAGGTGTTTGCATCAGCTGGGGTTTGCAAGGATGTTGATTTTCTCCCCGGAGGTGTAAAAGTTTGGTGCGTTTTAAGGGTTGTTGTCCCTTTTGCCTGTTTTACTTTTCTAGTTGACTCTTTGTTAACGTGTTTTTTTTTTCCTTTGGGTCCGTGGCACCAATGTTTTGTCTTGCCTTGGCTCCTTTAAATCTTTGTAATGCGTTTTCGAAAATTTATAAAATTTCTTTTGCCGTGCAAAGAAAAATCCATCTAGCTCCGTCTTTGAATCCTACGCTATTGTAGTATAGTAAAACACGAAAGTGTGGACTGCAGTTGTATCTGTACTCTATTTGTCGTAAATATGTGATTTTATCGAATATTTTGACAACTTTAAAGTTACGAGGAGACATGCAGCAGTTGTGTTCAAATTCTAGAAATGCATCAATGTTTTTCTATTGTTCACTAAAAGTCATTTCGAATTGATATTTTGGAAAAAAATTATGACTTAAATCAACGAGCAAGCACGCGTACCATTGCTAGTAGTTTGAAAAGGAAAAGAGAACTATTGAACTCTGACCCACTTTAACTCCAACTTGATTACATTATTGGAGATTTGGAGCGCAAAAAAATACACGAACTTGCTAACTCAACTAATTCTTACACAAATAACAGATTTAACTTCATTATCGGAGATGGTAAATGTTAGGATTTTCGCAACCCCATAACACCCCTACGGATCTTGGAAAGAATGGATCACAGAACAGGAAAACAAGTAATCGTGCGTAATGAAAAACGGAAAAAAAGCGAGACACAGATGTACGTGGAAAACCTCAACGTGAGAAAAAACCAAGGGAGCCACACCAGTCCACTATGAAATCGAAATCAAGAGTACAAGTCTTCTCGCAATCTCTCTGAGATCTGCGTTTTCTCTCGCCTCTCTCACTCTGTTTTCTCTGAAAACGTATTATCCTAATTACACACTAATACAAATTAATTAGGTCGGGCCTATAACCGAAATTACACACCGAGGTCCCTCAAATATTAATTGTTTTCACTGCACTTCGGATAGCGGGACACTCGTGTCCCTGGGGGCTCCCGCCCCCATACCCCCGGTACTGCTGAAGGTCGTCTGCACCGCAACAGTAAATGGGTTCAAAATTACAGCCAATCAAGGTCCTACCATTACTATACCAAGAATAAATGCTCCCACATCTTATGCAGACCTCACAAGTTTGTTTGTTTGTTTGTTTTTTTTTTCGATTGGTAAAAAAGATTTTATTAATCTTTGAAAATGAAATAAAGATTAAAAGGATCTCGAGCACACTGGAAAATTAAAAGCCACCCGAGAACCAGACCCAACAAGAAGCCAACCAAAAGAACGACAATCAAAACGAAACCGCAAAAAACCACCCAACCACCTACAACCAAAACAAACAAAGACCAAAAGGACAAGCCGACACCCGAAAGATCAACCCAAAAAAAAGACCGAAGACCAAAAGAAGCAAACCTAAAACCTAAAACCAACAAACCGCTAAATTAAAAATCCATAGAAAGAGGCAACTTCCTCGAGCTCATCAACTTCCTCTAAAAAATCACCATCATCCAAGTTATCAAGAGCATGAATCCTTTCCGCTTAGCCTCCTCTATTTCAACAAATTTCTTAAATTATAGGTTCTGTCCCCTCAAGTTTTAATACCCAACGAGGCCCCCTCATCCATCAAATTATGCGCATCCTTGAAAAGGGAGTTCTTTTTCCGAGTGTTCTTGGCTCTCTCCTCTTGTTGCTGAAGATGCTCTTTAGCTTCAATCTCTACTAACTTCTGCAAGGCTTCATCATCATTATCATGAAAATGTGAACATTCCAATTCCTTGCCTACAACAATGATGTCTTTAAGCTCATTCATCATTTGCCTTATTCCTCCTCCAAATAATATCTTCACTATCAACAGAGGCCAAATGGTTACTATTTCAGCCAGATTAGGATTCTGCACTAACTCCTTCCCATGAGAGGGCTGATGGGCTGCAATAAGCTAAGCATCCATTTCTTTGTCTAGTCCATTTCCACTGAGATAAGTGGTAGGACAAACTTCCATAGTTGTCAATGTAAATCTAGATTGTAGTAGCCCTATGCCATCACATTCCTCTTCGAAGACCTTGACACTAAAATTTCCGCCAATGACCAATAAATTGATGTATTCGTTAAAATCAACAACCTTCCAATTTCAATTCATAGTTTGATTCTGTTAAAACTGGTCCTGGTAGATGAGCCTGGACGATAGCCCAACCCAAGTTTTACATTTTTCTAGAATCACATTTAGTTTTTTACCTCCAAAAATGTAAAAATTAAATAAGTTCGTCTGCCTAATGTTTCTTAAAAAAATATCACAAATTTTTATAGAAAATTTTAATAACCATCCTTTTGGGAGTTTATACGATGCATTGACCCGCCACGGCTGGCACGAGGCGAGTTTGCTTGGAGTCCACCACATGATCAATCTGGCCCAATAAACTTGGAAGAACTCAGAGTTTCAGACCCACTTAATTAAAAGTTTAAGCCTGTGAGCCATCCAACTATTAAGATCCAATGTTATTCTATTTTGCAAACTGGGAACTTAATGTTCACACATGTTCTAACACATCCTACTAAAGATTTTACGCTTTTACAAAAACTATAGGGCTAAGTTCACTCATTTACCGTAATATTTGTATAATTGTCTATTTCAATCGAGAATATCTACGATAATTTTACTAACACAATTTTGTAATATGTATTTTTCCGAAATTGATATTAGCTTTCGTAAATTGTAAAAAACTAGCAAATGTTCGCCTAAAAAGGCACGGTATGGTTCATTAAGCTGAATGAATCAAATAAAAAACAAAGACAAATGCAAGAGCCAAAAACTTTTAGGAATATCATTGAAAAAACCTTAAAACAGAAATGAAACGTACAAAAACACGAATTAGAGATTCATAGCAATTTCTGCTGCTAATTGCCACGTCTTGACGAAACATATATGTAGCAGTTTTTTTTATACAATTTGTGTGCCAAGAAAAACCCAAATATCATAACAGGAAATAACAAAAGGTCAATTTTAAGGCCCCCATCTATCTCACGATAAATCAACCCAAGAAAACACAAGCCCAAGTAACTAAACCAAGAGCTGGAGTCAAAATGTAATGGCTGTTACTCATAAAATGTACTCCACGTGATAAATAAATACCTATACATAATTCTCTTAGGCTTCTTCCCCTATGTAAATCTTGAGGTCCAGATAAACACCAGTTCACCCTTCAGGATTTCGTGTAGAGATCAATATTTTCCTGCAATTTGAGCGTTTATAATTTAGAACATATTTCAGGTTAGTAACCAAGCGTTTTTTTCTTCAAGTAAACTGGGATTAAACGTGGTTATATGAATACTGAGATTACATATACCATGCATGTTTTATTAGAGTTGGATAAAGATAATGTGGATTATTTTTTACCATTGGATGTGGAGGGATAGGGGCGGATTGATGAAGGGCACAGGGGGGCACGTGACCCCCCCCCCCCCCCCCCCCCCCCCCCCTGAAATTCTAGATTTTTGTTTTTTTTTTTGGAGTTAAAAATCTACAAAAGGTCAAAAGGGTCTCCACTCTCAAGCAAGCCCAAAGTGGATTTATTGATTGGCTTCTTTCTTTTAAAGGACCAAACAAATGGATGGGCTTTGCTTTTGACTAAGTGGGTTGTTGCTTATTGGCCCACTTAATAGTGTTACAAACAATTCTCCACCTCTCCACACAAAACAATTTCCGCACAAAGAACTAAAGAAGGCGATTAGACAAAGAGGTGATCACGGATCACCCACTGGCCACTCCGGATGTCAAATGATTTTCTCTCCTCTTCCTTAAACTCATGGTACTTCCCCTTATCACTCTTATCTTCCTAGTTTAAATAAGGGGAAGATTTAGTACCAAGTAAAAGCTAGGGCTTTCAATTTATACTTCAAGAATATTTTGTTCTTGTTGAGTTGTAAACTTGTAGAAGTGCCTAATTTGCCTACAAATGTGCCTAATTTGCTAGTAGAGGTTCCTATTTTGTCTGTTCAAGTGCCTAATTTGCCAGTTCAAGTGCCTAATTTGCAAAAGGATGATGATAATTTGCTATTGTTGAAAGAGTATTTTCTACGACGACCATTGTGAAGAATTGACTGCGGAACTGAATGAATTATCTGTGGTTAAACATTTGTTTGGTGGTGTACATAGAAAGAGTAGTGTTTGCTAACATTGACAATGATACAATTATGCAAAACCTCCAGAAGATGAAAACCCATAAGGTTCAATTGTAAATTATTTTAGGAAGGAATCTATAATTTTGTATGCTTATCTTTGAAATCTTTTAGAATGTCTTAACTTTGAATTATTATATGCTTAATGAAGAATGTTTAAATATTTCTCTTCTCATTATATTGGATTGAATTGTGAATTCTTTTTCCCAATTACGCATGAAGTTCCTGGATCCGTCATTGTGGAGGGAGATCACCCATCAAACAAAGGTTGGTCTAAGGAAAGAGGGGAACATGTGGATCCATCCCTATAGTCCCCCCTCCTATCCTAAAATCAAACATACCCAAAATGCCATCCTCAAATCATTACACATAGAGAACAGAGAGTTCAAAGAGTTCCAAGATTGTGTTCAAAGTTCAAACAATTCCCAGAGATAAAATTTAGAACCTGTCCCAGCTTGTCCTTTAAGGAAATAACCCCGTGCTTCCCCTATCAGCAGGGGTCAGTATTTTTCCGGTTCAAGTGCCTAATTTGCAAAAGGATAATGATAATTCTCAACCACCAAAACAATGTCGTGTGGAAATTAACTTGGCTAACTTTCCGACCGATCCTGGACTTCGACCCTGAATTAGTGATTATATTCCTAATGAGCAAGACCAAATTCGTAGACAGGCAAAAGGGGCCCTTTCAACCTCGTGACCCCGACTTTCCGCAGAGGCTGGTTGATTCGTCTTGCCGAGTTTTATCCAAAAGAGTTTTCTCCGGTAGTGCTCATGGTGCTTTCTAATCAACTTGATTCATATATTTTTGACATGCAATAGATTGAGGCTTTTCGAGCTTGAATTGACCTAGTGGTCTTTCTAAGAAAATGGTAGAGACCAGGAGAGATAAACTCTATCCTTTAGTTTACTTGCTCTTGACTTTGACATTGATCTTATTGGGTGCGACTGCTACTGTTGAAACAGTATCCATTGTGAAGAATTGACTGCGGAACCGAATGAATGATCTGTGGTTGAACATCTATTTGGTGGTGTACATAGAAAGAGTTGCGTTTGCTGACATTGACAATGATACAATTATGCAAAACTTTCAGAAGATGAAAACCCATAGGGTTCAATTGTGAAAATTTTTAGGAAGGAATCTATAATTTTGTACGCTTATGTTTGAAATCTTTTAGAATGTCACAACTTTGAATTATTATATGCTTAGGCCTTGTTCTCCAATAGATTTTAGGTACATTTTATGAAAATCTCATAAAATGAACATTTTATGGAAGGGTGATAAAATGAAGTTGTTTTCCCAACTGATAAAATGTAGTGGTTTTCCTATAACTTTTAGGAGGATTTTATGAAAATCTCATAAAATCACTTTTACATTTTATGTGTTGAGATTGGAATGTCATAAAATGTGAGATTTTATGAAACAAAAATCTGTTGAAGAACAAAGCCTTAATGAAGAATGTTTAAATATTTTTCTTCTCATTATATTGGATTGGATTGTGAATTCTTTTTCCCAATTACGCGTGAAAGGTGACCCCTCTAGATGAAGTTCCTGGATCCGTCATTGTGGAGGGAGATCATCGGAGAAAGAGGACTCGACAATACCACCCCTCCCCCGAGTAATAGCTAGTCCCTCACATGGGACGCTTAAATGAGAAAATAATCCATCTTATCCAGTCCACTCTTAATCACCCATCAAACAAAGGCCAGTCTAAGGAAAGAGGGGAACATGTGGATCCATCCCTATAGTCCCCCCTCCTCTCCTAAAATCAAACATACCCAAAATGCCATCCTCAAATCATTACACATAGGGAACATAGAGCTCAAAGAGTTTCAAGATTGTGTTCAAAGTTCAAAAAATTCCTAGAGATAAAATTTAGAACCTGCCCCAGCTTGTTCTTTAAGGAAATAACCCCGTGCTTCCCCTATCAGCAGGGGTCAGTATTTTTCCTAGAATAGAAGAATAGAAATTCCAACCATTAGTCTACCAAGAATAGCCAATCAAAATTCCAACCATTAGTCTACCAAAATCATAGCCAATCAAAATTCCAACCATTAGTCTACCAAGAATAGAAGCCAAAACCTCAAGTTAATCAGTAGCAAATGAATTCGGACAACTGTCAAATAGAATCAAATTGGTTTTTTATCTAAAAAACGTAAAAATTAAATAAGTCAGTCCGCCTAATGTATTTTTATTTTTTTTTTAAATACCATATCCGGGCAACCAAATAATCCTACTCCGAAGAATGTATGCATTTAAAATACTACAAGGCTAGGTTTAATAGTTACTTTTTGGAATGGGCACGTCAACCCTCTGTAGGGCTTGAACTTATAGTTTTGCATTAGATGTGGTAACATATCAGATTTCAGTTTTGCATTTTTTCGCAAGTGTTGAACCTACGATAACCCTCCCTAGCGCTTGGACATAGTTTTACATCTATCTCTGGCACTACTTCCTAAGTTCTACGTACATATCATGCATTCGTTTCATGTCCCACCAGTCACAGTAACCTGACTGAGACTAAGAAATGGCTTTCCCTTGTCTGCGATCACGATGCTTTCAACATGATACTGAGCGTTGTGATGAACAGAATCAGTTAAGAATATGGCTTATGAAAACATGGGATTGATCTCCTTTTCTCATGTTGCTCTCGCTGCTATTTAGGCTTCAAATACTTCGACAGACTTGCCCGGTAAAAATGTCAAGACAGAACACACTTTCCAGCTACATTTATCACATATTAAAACCCATGGGCCTGATTGGCTTCTAAATTACGGAACAGTAATGTTGAAAGTTGACAAGGTCTCCTTTGTTTCAGTAATAGGTAAACTTGTTCAAATAAGTCTTCATTATTTCTGTATATATTTGTTATATTTTCAGTTGAAGGAAATAAGAGGGAAGTTTCCTCCTGACATGCCGATGAGCGAAACACTTGAAGACTAACGCTCAAATCAAAACTTTTTTCTTAAGCACAAATAGAGTGTCTGAATCCCACTTTTCCCTGCCAGCTGGCTTGGCGTTTGACCAACTGCATGAACCTACTACAAGGCAATATATATCATAGAACGGAAGAAAATTTGGATGTCAGAGTTAGTGACCTATCACAAAATGGGGCAGATACTCCAAGGCATAGCAATAGATCATCCCATATCAGAGAAGCTTGGCGTTTGACCAACTGCATGAAAGTGCTGCAAGATCACCGAAATCTCCAAAAAATGAAGAACAAAGAGAAGTTATTGAACAATTTGAACCTGGTGTCCATGTGACTCTCATTCAACTACAGAACGGTACCAAGATCTTCAAGCGAGTCAAATTCAGCCATTCAGGTATTTATTACTTTACTCCTATGCTTTTTCTCATTTATATATGTCTTCTGTTTCTTTCTCTCTCTTTTCCTTTTTCCCTATTTCTTGTTGGAAGGTGTCAGGGTCTAATGAATGAGTCGATGACACACACTTACAGAAGGGTGATTGAAAGTCATGCTACAAATTTATGTTGTATACACACATTCACATAATGTTAAACCCGATAAACATAATCATGAAGATAGCAATATGATACCATTGCTATCAGCGAGGTCTAAAGTTTTATATTGAAACGAACATCATGCTGATCGGATCTGTCTCATAGAAACTACGATATAAAGACTGAATTCCATTTTTTTTTTTAGGAAGTGTCGGGATTTCCAAATAATTACAAAGAGTGAATCAAGTGTGTATACCTCACTGAGTACTTGGATTGGTATCGTAGTGGCTCACGTTAACAGTTTTGGTTCAGAACTCAACTCCAATAGCCTATCAGTTTGGTTCAAAATTTTGATCTCATTGTCCCTTCCTCTCTGTCCGTCTAAAATATGAATTTCTCCTGCTTTTCGGTAGGTCCAACCTATTAACTGGAACTGATCATGTTGTTTTAACGATTATGAGATCAAGTATAGAAAATGAATAGTTGAGAACGTTCTGATCCATATAAGTAAATAACCTTTTGACCACTTGCTATCCATATGTTCCAGATCAGACCTATCCAGCAACTTTGACGGGTGTTGTTCTTGAGTAATTACCTTTGCATGTGGAATACCATGTTCCCGAGGTAAACAGAAAACTCATACCGGTGTATCATCATGAGAAGCTAGTTACTTGACAACAGAACACTATATTTAAAAAAATACTTTTGCTAGCAATGAAGCGCTCAAGTAACAGAAGTTCTCGAACAGTGTGCATTCAAAATGTAGGCCAGTTTTCTTTGGGTGAATATAAAACTCCTTTTTAGTTCCCTCAACTAGGGGAACAAATAAATAGACGAGGCATTTTGGTTTGTGCCCTTCATTCACGTGAAACTAGTTCCTAGTTAACTACTGGATTTGTGTACTTCCTTGCCTAGATAATGAAGTTGAGGAACACTGACCATGTAGGCATATTGTCGTTATTACAAAAAATTGTGCTTTTTGCTTCCTATTCTTTCTTTCATTCTACCGTTTGGATCTCACATCCCCTACTCAACAGTAAAAGAAGGTTTGCGGAGTAGCAGGCAGCAGAATGGTGGATGGAAAACAAAGACAGGGTACCCGCTGGTGGCAAATAGTGCCTCAATTGGATCATCCACAGTTCCAACTGCTTCTGATGAGAATTGTTATTAGATATAAGAAAAGTGTATAGGGTGTTGAATTAACCCTAACACAAGAGAACTTTATTTATATTGTCACGAGACATGTTACATAATATAACTAAGCAATGTGGGACAAAACATATAAACTATTCTAATACTCCTCCTCAAGCTGGAGAGTAAATATCAATAAGACCCAGCTTGTCACAAAGCAACTCCAATCGTGGTTTGAACAATGGCTTAGTGAACATATCAGCTAACTGGGCACTAGTGGACACAAATGGAGTAGCAATCACTCCACCAGTCAACTTTTCTCGTACAAGATGACAATCTACTTCAATGTGTTAAGTCCTCTCATGAAACACCGGATTGGATGCTATATGGATTACAGCTTGATTATCACAATACAAATTCATAGGCACCTGCACAGGAAATCCTATCTCTTCAAGAAACGAACGTATCCACACAACCTCACATGTCGTATGAGCCATTGCTCTATACTCCGCCTCAGCACTAGACCGCGCAACTACTGTCTGCTTCTTACTTTTCCAATTAATAAGGTTTCCACCAAGAAAGATACAATATCCTGTAGTGGATCTCCTGCCAGATGGGTCACCTGCCAAATCAGAGTCAGTGAAGGCCTCAACCCGCAAGTGTCCACTAGCTCTATAAAACAAACCACGTCCTGGGTGAGCTTTGAGATACCTCACAATTCTTAGAACAGCCTCCCAGTGTGGAAGGTGGGGAGCCGACATAAATTGGCTAACCAAACTAACTGCAAACGAGATATCTGGACGAGTAACGGTAAGATAATTCAACTTCCCAACCAAGCGACGATACTGATCAGGACTAGAGAGCAACTCCCCCTGATCAACACACAGTTAAACATTAGGGTCCATAGGAGTCTCAACAGGCTTTGACCCCAGTAAACCCGTCTCATCTAAAATATCCAACACATATTTCCGCTGTGATAGATTAACACCATGCTTAGACCGCGCTACCTCGATACCCAAGAAATATCTCAATTTGCCTAAGTCTTTGGTATGAAACTGATGCTGTAGGAAAAGCTTCAACTCATCAATACTTGTCTGATCATCACCAGTAATAATGATATCATCTACATAAACAATCAATAATATTTTCCCTCGGTCAGATGTGAGAGAAAAAACAGAATGATCAGAATGACATCGCTTTATACCAAATCGCAAGACAGCATCACTAAACTTCCGAAACCAAGCCCTCGGAGATTGTTTAAGCCCATAAAGAGCTTTCTGAAGACAACATACCTGAGAAGACTCCCCCTGAGTAACAAACCCTGGTGGTTGCTCCATATAAACCTCCTCAACAAGATCCCCATGCAAGAAAGCATTCTTGACATCCAACTGAAACAAGGGCCAACCAAGATTGGCAGCAAGAGAGATAAGAAGGCGAACAGAGCCAAGCTTGGCAACGGGGGAAAACGTCTCTGCATAATCGACACCATAAGTCTGGGTGTAGCCCTTGGCTACAAGATGAGCTTTGTAACGCTCAACAGTCCCATCAGGATGATATTTCATAGTGAACACCCAGCGACACCCAACAGTAGTCTTTCCAGGAGGAAGAGGGACCAACGTCCAAGTATTATTGCTATGAAGAGCAGACATCTCCTCCTCCATAGCTGTCCGCCACTCAGAAATAGACAAGGCTTCTTGAACAGTGTTAGGAACAAAAACAGAAGACACAGAAGTAGCAAAAGCACGAAGGGATGGAGAAAGATGTTTATAAGAAACAAACTGAGCAATAGGATGATAAGTAGCACAAATACGTTTACCTTTGCGGAGGGCAATGGGTAAAGAATCCGGGGAAGAAACCGGATCAACAGACGAAGAAATGGAAGACGGATCCGGATCTCGCAACGGAGGAGAAGAAGGAGTGGTGAGTGGAAGCGGAGCCGATGCAAACTGGGCACCAAAATAGAAGTAATAGACTTCAACAGCCTTGGCCCAAATAGCATAGTTCTTATCATTCAAAATAATGGAAGTAATAGGCCTCCTGTCACGATATCGAGAAGAGCTGGAAATACTCCCAATAACAGTAGAACCAGAAGCAGCAACAGAAGCAGACTTATCTTCAGACATTTTACCAAATAATGGAGAAACAAATAATCAAAATAACCACCAACAGATCAAAGACAACCAACCACTAATCAACCGCGTCTACAGTCTATCGAAAATCAACCAATCTTACTATCCAGTAGGAGAAACCAGCACCAACCAGCAAATTAACCAGCCCACTGAATAATCAACAACTAATGAAGATAACACCCCCAAAATATGGTCAAATAAGAAATGACGAGCACCAACATACCTCAACAGTATTGGAGTACCCAATGATGCACAGACATCTTACCACAGCAACAAAACAGTAACCAGCCATGTGTATGCAAGATATCAAGAACAGAGAGCAACGACAATTAACTGAGAGTTCCCAACCAGAGATCCAGAAGCAGAGACAGCAAAGAAGCCATGAGAAACGAGTTTCAAACACGTCGAGATCAAGGCTATGAGGACCAGAGATCACAGGGTAAAGTTCTTCGAGCAATACCAGGTTTGTATGGGTCAATATCAGGGTCGTTTGGGTCTCGTACAGACTGGGTCAGGGTTGTATGGGTCTCGTATGGGTCGTATGGGTCTCGTATGGACTGGGTCAGGGTTGTATAGGTCTCGTATGAATTGGGTCAGGGTCGTATGGGTCTCGTATGGATTGAGTCTTGGTCGTAGAGTGATTTCGTGTCAGATTCTGCAGTTAGTTTGGTTCGATTAGGGTTTTGCAGTGATCGTATAGTGATTGAGGGCTCTCGGGTTTGGAGTTTATCGTATGTAGCTATGGGGGATTAGGTTTTACAGGGATTTTAGGGTTAATTGTGGTTGACGAGGAAGATGGGTGGTGGTATATGAGGCAAGTATGGAAGATTAGGGTTAGGAATGGATTATGGGAGGATGGTGGCTCAGATGCTCTGATACCATGTTATTAGATATAAGAAAAGTGTATAGGGTGTTGAATTAACCCTAACACAAGAGAACTTTATTTATATTGTCACGAGACATGTTACATAATATAACTAAGCAATGTGGGACAAAACATATAA